>PVIR01002316.1:12282-104770 GCA_004026965.1 Petromus typicus | reverse complement strand
CAATACTGGGTGTGGAGACCCACACCCAGCAGCAACCAGTACCACATACCACAGTGCCGGGCGTGGTGGCTCACGCCTGTAATCCCAGCACTCGGGAGGCAGAGGCAGGAGGATTGCTGTGATGTGAGTTGGAGGCTGAGCTGAGGGCCAGCCTGAACCACAAAGCGAGACCCTGTCTCAAAAAAACCTAAAAAAAAAAGATGGAAGGTCAACAGAAAGGCACAGAAACAGCCAGCAAGGGAACAAGGCTCCCCTAGAAAAGAGCCTCATCAGAGAAAGGTGGAAAGAATATTCGAGTCCATGCAGCTCAGTAAATGAGAAAGTCTAAAGGAGGTGAAGATAAATTTTGGTGCTAAGTCACTGGTAGGATGGCAATGTCGCTGATAGAAATCAACACCATTAGGACAGGTTGTTGGCTTGGTTTTTTGTCTATTTCTCTGTGTTTTTCCATTTATCGACATAAAGTGCTTATAGGATTCCTAAATGGAGATTACAAAAAACAAAAAACCTTTGGAATCAAGAGTCACAAAGTGTTAGAGCTGGAAGGAACTCAGATCATTAGACTAAGTTCTCATTCAGAGATGAAGAAACTGAAGCCCTGATATTAAGGAAATTGCTGACACCCTAAATCCTTTCTGGGACCAGGTAGGGCATTAATAAATGCATGTATTTAAAGGCACTTGCTCAATATCAGTACTGAACTGGTGTCAGTGCTGAAACTTGAACCCACTTTTCTCCCCTACAGTCCAGGACCTTTTACTCATTCACTGGATGGTTTTAGAACCGTTCAGAACGAAGAGGAGAATGATGCCTGAGAGAGGAATCACGGAGGATGTGGACGGAGGTAGTGCACAGTGAGAAAGGAATCGCTCACGAGCTCGTCCCTTTTCTCCCCCTGCCCCACTGTCCTCTTTATTCCCTCCCTCCCAGTGCGGCAGATGGAAGCCAGTGCCTTGGATGTACTGATAGACACTCCGCCGCCAAGCTGTTCATCCCCGTTGCGCTCATCACCGCTTTTTCATTCTGACATACTTCTGCCCCTGCCGCCCCTCTCAGCTTGCTGCTGAAGCTCTCTCCACCTATGCTACCTGCAATAGCTCCCTTGGTGCCAACCTCATTTGCAAATCTGGGTTTTTCCTAGCTTTTATTCAGGCGGTTCCTTCTATTCACTTCACTCTCAACCCTGTCTTAGAACTCCTCCCCAACCTCGAAACTTATTCAAAACCCATGTCCATCTACTCATATTCATGTAATAGTTAATATCAATGAAATGAATGAAATATTGAACATCTGCTATGACTAGTGCAAGAGAAACAATGGGAAGCTAAACCAACAGAGAGAGACACACTTGAAAATGTGCGCTGTAGTGAGTAAGGCAGAGGACACACGAACGGATGAATGACATCCAAAGTGGCATCTTAGCAGAGAGATGAACGTGTGCCAGGCGAGCCTACAAAAGGGAGTGAGGCTCGTGCCAAAGGAAGCTTGTGAGATTTCTTAAAATGTGACTTCTAAATTAGGAAGAAAAAAAAAGTACCTGGAGCAAAAGGGACGTGCAAAGATCACAGCTTATTCATTTCCATTTTTCTCAGTGTAATGCAAGAGTTTATTAAGTATGTGTTAATGAATAGTTTTCAGGGGCTGGCATCTATCCGTGGAAAAAGTCAAAGCACAGAAAATGTTATTAAGCAGGTAAAATGGTGTTGTCTTGAAGACTGAATACTTCTTTATTTTGGCCCATAAAAAAAAATATATATATATATATATATATCCTGAACTATAAAATGAAAACCTGTCTCAAAAAAAAAATTCTTTATGACATGCCTATCAAAATGGCTGAAATAAGCCATTAGTGCTAAAAACCTAATGCTGGTAGCCAGGAGGAAAAAGTGGATCAAACATTGCTGGTAGGTATACAAAATAATTCAGCCACTATGGAAACAGTTTCTTTCAAAATTAAACATTAGCTTACCAGACAACCTAGTGATTGGACTCTTGAACACTTAAAGAAGAACATATTCACACAAAAAGATGTATACTAATGTTCAAAACAGCTTTATTTTTTTAACACTTAGAAGCTGAAACACTGGATGGCTTTTAATGAGTGGATCGTTCAACATACTGTAGGATTATGGGATGTGACCCAGAAATAAAAAGAAACAAACTACTGATATATATAATAATCTAGATTAATCTCAAGGGATTATATTAAATGCAAAACACCAATGGTCAAAATTATATAGTGCACAGTTATATAATCTTAACATTTAGGAAGAAAATATTGGTGGGAGGGCTACAGAAGTTGTAGTTACAAAAGGGCATCCAGAGGGATTCTTGTGAAAGAACTGTGCTATATCTGGATGCAATGATGAATGCAAAATCTACACACATGGTGATAACTTACAGAACTAAGGCAAACACAGCGATAAAAACTCAGAAATCTGAGTGAGTCTGTGCCAGTGTCACCTGGCTGGTTGTGATACTGCGCTCTATTTTTACAAGTTATCAGTAGGGGAGATGGGCAAAGGTACACAGAAGCTCTGATATTTCTCACAACTGCATGAAAATCTACAATTATGCCAACACAAAACGGTGAATTTTAAACATAATCATTTTTAGCTAGGCATAGTGTCACACACCTGTAACTACAGCACTGTGGGAGCCTGGGGCAGAAAGACTGCAGGTTGGGGTCGAGGCTGGGCAATTTGGCAATTTAGCAAGACTTCCTTTTTCAAAAACTGGAATGTAGCTCAGTGAGAAGGCTCTGGGTTCAGTCCCCGGTATGGTGTGTGTCTGTACGTGTGTGCATATATGTAACAAAAACAAGAGCCATATTTTTTCACTGTGATGGAAGAAGCAGGTGATATTCCAGTCTTTTTTCCCCTTCACAAAGCAAAAATACATTCTACTGTCATTGTGCTAAAAAACACTTAACATCATAAAAACTGTCATTTACCCAACACTCCACTGTGATCAACTTCCGAAGGTGTAATGGCCCTGGCTCATAGAAGAGCGTTTAAAGGCAGAGGTGACAAACGATTGGAACCAAGATTAAAAAGTCAACTTCTTCCAGCAGTGAAGCTTTATCATTCTATTTTAGTTCTGTCTTGACCCTAAATGTTAAACACCGCCACCAAGCAAACAGATTGGGTATTCCTACGTTGGCACAGCGAGAGTCACCTAATGTTAGTTACAAGATCCTTCAGAGAAAATAGGGCTCATCCTTTTATCTGACAGGTGTGCACGCAGGTGAAAGGGCCAGCACAGGTGGTGGCCCTTGTCCCTCAGAAAGCACACTAAAGCCGTATCTCGACCCAGTATTTTAAGAACAGGCCCCAGATTGTTAAGTGATGCCAGAGGCTACACCGTCTGGTTCATTCAGGATCCAGTGCCCGGCCCAGAAAAATAGGCACTCGATATTTACAAGATGAATCAGTAACCGATTGCACGGTACCGACAGGAGCCCCCATTAAAGAGTCCTCGGCAGAGTCCGGCATGGTGGAAAGTGTTTACACCGCAACAAGCCCAGACTTTTTTCGCGATCCCAGTCGGTTCAGGGGTGAAAGTGTGAACCGCGCCAGATTTTCAGTCAGCCCAGCACCGGGAAACGGGAAAAGGACAGAAGGCAAGCACCACCCTTGCGCTGCCGGGCGCGGGGCCTAAACTGCTCTACTCACGGAGGCGCGGGAGCGAGCTAGCGTCCGTACGTCCTTGCGTCGACGACGCGTTGGCCTGCCCTTTGCTCTCCGCCGCGCGCGTCCATTGGCCATCGGCTTCTTTCCCACGTGGGGGGAAAGCGAGCGCCTTATTGGTCCCCGCATGGGGGCGTGGCCAGAGAGCAGCGGGACCCGCGTAGGGTTCAAGTAGCCGTCACTGGGGGCAGAGGGCGGGAGGGGGCGCAGGCAATGGTCTGGGCGCTGCGTTTCTTGGGTGGTGCCTGCAGACGGGCCCGCGCCCGCGGGGAGTTCCCCGGGGGCTTCTCCCGGGCGGGAGGGCCAGTATACGGGAGGCTCTGGCCGCTGTGCAGAGGTGTCCGCAGCGGCAGCACCAGGTGAGTGGCCGCTGACGCGACCCCGCCGCCTGCGCTGCTGTTTCTCTCGCGGTTCCGCGTGGGGGAACTGGGCCTCGCTCGTCTTGCCCCTTCCCAGGTGTGAGGGAAGGTCGGGTTCCAGCAGCTACCGTCGTGCAGGGCTCACTCGTGCACATATGGGCCGGAGGAAAAAGCAGTGTTTTGTAGAGGTCAGGGGCAGGTCTGGCTTTTAATTCACCCACGCACTGTTCAGCCGTCGGTTGCTCAGCCTATACAGGCTCAGTGCTGAATTGGTTCTTAGTATCGACCCCAGGTGGCCGGTTTGAGAGAAAAAGGGCAGCTCACTCTAGCAAATTTGCTATGTATTACCTGACATCCCTGGTGTTGCTCAGAAGATCCGGAACTGGATTTGTACCGATCAGTTCCGAGCACACTTCACAGAGTTGCCCTTGTGAGATGCAGCTCCCAAAACCTGCAAAATTCAGTGTTCCAGGCGTGGTAGCACATGCCTGCGGTCCTAGCACGCGGGAGGCTGAGGCAGAAGGATCTCAGCGAGTTTGAAGCCATCACAGGCTACTTTGTGAGCTCCAGGCCGACATGGACTGCATAGTGAGACCCTTTCTAAAAGGGTCCTGTAATTCGAAATTTGAGGTCACATGTGAAACCTACCCTTTTTTCCTCCTTGAAGGGGACAGTTTAAGTGAAAGCTCTTAAGGCAGAAAAGTTTTTGGTTATTCTGAGGACTAGAACGTGGGCTATGAATGTAACTAGAACTTAGTGGATACTGAAGGTGTAGACTGCAGAGTTTAAATTTTAACCATTCGTCGAAATTTATTCTGAGAGCCGTGAGAAGCTATGTAAAAGGTTTTGAGATTGGGACTGAATATTCATGTGTGAAAAGTTGACTATGGGACTGTGTGTTAGTGAATTGGAAAAGGATTGAAGTGAGCGAACGTTTATGATTCCTTGAGTGATATGTAAATAATTCTTTTGGGAATCTTAAGAGAAAAAAAGAGGCTAGGAAGAGTTGTTTATACTTTTTATTTTTTAATAATTGCAAATCCATAGGAGATTTCGAAAATAGCAGAGGTTTCCTGTGCTCTTCACCTCACTGATCCCAAGGATAACATAGAAAACCAGAAAATTGCTATTGGTGCAGTCCACAGACCTGGTTGAGATTCCATCAGTGTTACATGCACTGATTTCTGTGTATGGTTCTAGTCAGTGTAGTCATGTTAATTTTTGTAACTGTCCCACTGAATTAAAATACGGAAATGTGCTGTTGACACAGATAACTCTTGTGTCACCTTCTTTGTATAGTCACACCCTGCCTCTACACCCTTCCTAACCACTCATCCTTTCTACATTACTATAATTTTGTCATTTTGAGAATGTTATATAAGTAATACTACACCATGTAGCCTTTTAAGGTTATTTTTTTTTTTTTTACACGGCATAATGTCTTTGAGATCCAACCGAAGTGTTGGCAAGTTTGATAGTGTAGTTTTTTTTCATTATTGAATAACATTTTATTGTATGGGCATATCACAGTTTGTTTAGCCTTCAATTAATCGAAAGACATCTGCAACTTGTTTCCAATTTTTAGGTATTAAGAATAAAAGCTGCATGAATATTGACATACAAGTTTTTATATGAACACAAACCTTCATTTCTCTAGGATAAATAACCCTCAGTGCATGTTTAGGTATTTTGTTTTTTAAGAAACCCACTTTTCAGTGTGGTTGTACTATTTTACATTCCCACCAGCAATACATGAGTGATCAATTTCCCCTCATCTTTATCAGTATGTAGTGTTATCACTTTTTTTAAGCTATTGTGATAGGAGTATAGCAATACCTCATTGCAGTTGTAATATGCATTTCCCTAATACAATACTGTTTGGACAGTGGAGTGACTGATAGTGTTCATCATATTTTCAAGTACTTATTTGTCATCAATAGATGAAATATTTGTTCGTATCTCTTGCTTATTTTCTAAATGATCACATGAAGTGTGATCAAAATATATGAAGAATACTTAATTTTTTTAAAGTTTATTACAGCAAGAGACACATTGCTATTCACCCCCTTCCAGATACTCCTGCTCACTTCAAACATATCCCATCATCTTTGGCAATGCACTTATAATATAATAAGTTTTTTAAAAAAATTTAAACATCCACATATCTCTTGATCACTCGTTAGGTTATGCTATTTGTTCTGAGAATTCTTTACATATTGCAGGTATGAGTCCTGAGTTTGATTCCTGGAAATGGGAAAAAAATTATTATTAATTTTTATTTAGTTGCAGTAACCATGTGTCTTTAAAGAGCCCTTTAAAAGTAACATTGAAATACATATGAAATAATGTGATGTTTAATTTGCATCAAAATATAATACAAAAAGAGCAAAGTAGGTGGGGTATAGAAGAAGCAAATTTTGGCATGAGTTGATGATTATTAAAGTTAGGTGATGTATATACAGGATTTTGTTGTATTCTGTACACTTCTGTGTAGGTGTGAATTTTTTCATAATAAAAAATCTTTAAAAGTTGTGTTATATTGCTCACTGACTGGTGCAGGCTTGAGATCTGAATTGTGGAGAAAGAGGCCCCTTCAGCCTGCAGAGGTCCCCGGTGTCACCTACAACTTGTCCTGAGTCCTCCTCCTATGTGCGTGCCTGGAGGTTACTGCTTTACTCTGTGGAGTGGATGCCAGTGATTTCAAATCACACAGAACAGGGATTCTTCTGATTTAAGGAGTAAAGAGTAGCACATGTGAGTGAAAAAGCTACTCAGTCTGACAGCTTTATGTTTAAAAAATAGTTTTAAATAGTGGTTATAATCTGACCTGCAAAGACAAGAGCCAGGTGGAAGTTGTGGTGTGGAAAACAGGACTGAAATGGCGGCTGTCAATGGAGAGTCCACCTCATCCAAAGACAACCGAATAGAAGGCAACAAAATGAAAAACCTACTGTGGAAATCAAGACTGCTCCTGCAAAAGTAAAGGTTATGGTGCCTTTTTTTTTTAAAAAACAGAAAATGAGGCTTGAAAGTCAAGCAACATATCATAGCTAAGCTTGAAAGTAAAAAAGAAAAGCAGTCTGAAAGCTGTCTCTCTCTTTCTGAAACACACATAGGCCTCTTCCTTTTGTGGACTGATTTGGTCTAATAGGACAGTGACACTTTTAGAGGATTCAGCGATAAAAAACAGCCTGCTGTGGCACATGTGCCATAGATCTGCCACCACTGTTATAGGAATGAAAAATATATCTGTGTGTGTTTATATATGTGATACATGGGATGTGTGTGTGTTTGTATATGTGACACATGGGATGTGTGTGTGTTTGTATATGTGACACATGTGTGTGTGTGTGTGTTTGTGTGTATCTGGTGCTGGGCAACAAACCAAGGGTCTTGGTCGCTCTAGGCAAGTGTTCTCCGACTGAGCTGCCTCTACAAGCCCTATCCTTGTGGGTTATTTATAATTCACTGTCTTGTTTAGATAGCAGAGAGAGAAAAGTACATATATAGAGAGACGAAAGTACATAAAAAATTTTATGTAAGTACTTTTTTATGCAAGTACTTTAAATTTATATTTTTTGAGATAGGGTCTCACTTTTTGTGTAGTTCAGGCTGGCCCTGAGCTCAGCCTTGAACTCACAGCAATCCTCCTGCCTCTGCCTCCCAAGTGCTGGGATTGTAGGCGTGAGCCACCATGCCTGGCACTGTAATATGAAGTTTTGATTGCTGGTGGGCGTGAGTCTCCACACCCAGCATTGTTGTATGTGGTTGCCAGGGATTGAACCTGGGTCTTTGCACTTGCAAGGCAGGTGCCGGAACCACTGAGCTAAATCTCCAGCCCTGTACTTTAAATATTTTTTACACCTACATTAGTATAAGATTGTGAAGATTTCAGAAAATACGAACTTTGTTTTAGCAGTGGTTTTTCTGGACTTCTTAAAAGCCAAAGTTTTTAGATTACATACACCTGATTTCTATGATAGTTGTCTGAAGGACAATGGTTAATAAATTAGTGACTACCAGGTATGGGGATGCGCGCTTGTAATCTCAGCACTCAGGAGGCTGAGGCAGGAGGATTGCTGTGAGTTTGAGGCCAGCCTGGGCTACATTATGAGTTGGAGGCCAGCCTAAACTACATAATGAGACCTTGTCTCAAAAAAAAAAAAAAATTAGTGACAGTATTTACAGAGGAATGTGAGAACTTCCCCTCTTACCTAGTGTAACTTATATTTTTAAAAAATCTATTTAAAGCCTTAGACTTTCATGTACACTCTGATCACACTAGGAATTTTTCAGTTGACCACTGTAAACATTTCCCATTGATTATGATTAATGTCATAAGCCCAGAATCTTGTTGCATTTGTGCTGCCTTTTTTTTATACCCTTGCTTAATTGTACTCATTGATCATTTATCCAGCTATCTAAAGATGCTGCAGGAGAAAACCACCTGTTGGCTACCAAATGAAGGCTCCCCCTGTCCAAACTACAAGTTTATATTAAAGGAAGGAACTTCATACACTTGACCACCAATATTTTTTTTCTTGAGACAAGATCTCACTGTTTAGTTCAGGATAGCCTTGACTCATGGCGATCCTCCTGCCTCAGCCTCCTGAGTACTAGGATTACAGGTATGCACCACCACACTTGGATTGACCACCAAATTAATTTAAAATGCTGAATTTGGTTTATTAAGCTTATGTGTTAGTCCCGAGCTGTTTAAGAGCTGTTTTTGTTGCCACATATAGCCACTGGCATGATGAGACATGCAGTCAAATTAATGTACTACTAAGGATTTTGAAATTTAAATTTCAGTCATTTCAAAGGAACATTCTAAAGTACTTCCTCACTCAAATGTCCTTATAAGACAGATTTTAATGATGTAAATTTATTGTATCAGGAAATCAGTGTTAAAGTTAATCTGTTAAGCTTCTTTTTGCAGAAATAGATAAACACTTTATAATTTGTACTATCTATAATGTTTTAAGTAGTTATGTAATCAGTGTTTCTCATGGCTAAGATTGCGGGTTTGAGCCCATTCTAGACCAATTGTTTCCTTAGGGTTTGTGATCTTATTGCTGTTTCCTTTTCCACGGGGGTTGGGGGCAGATATAAGTTCTGACACACTGAAGCACTAAAGGCTTAATGTTGTTAGCCTGCGTCTGGAATCCCACACTTGAATTTTGAAGGATACTTTAACAGGATAATTGTAAAGTGCGATGCATTACATAAAGAAGCCAGTGATAAAATGGCCCAGAAGGTGCTGGGGAGACAGGGCAGCCCAGACCATAAGCCACCTCCCTGCCAGTGCTTTGTAGCTGATTAACCTACCACCTCTCAGTGCGTGTAATTTGCTCTAAAGGTTTGTTTCTGAATGGGAAGCCAAGCAGTACAAAGTTCAGTACCTGCCTGATATTCATTACTACAGCTTAATAGTTTAATCGTCCACTGGTGATGAAAACTATTCATGGGAAATTTGGTGAGATCTCCTGTAAACATGCATCTCTCTAACAGTCCTTTTCTTTCACAGCTCTTTTGATATAGTCGTGGTCGGCGGTGGAATCGTGGGGCTCGCCTCTGCACGGGCACTCATCCTGCGATATCCTTCACTCTCAGTTGGGCTTCTGGAGAAGGAGAAAGATTTAGGTACATTGCTCGTCCGTTTTGCTCAGGCACTTGCTCATTTTATCAGTTATGATCCATTAGTCACACGAAAGGTTGATGTTAGTATCTTATTTTGGGTTCTGGAAGCTCTTAGGAGAAAGCAGTGTTTCCCAGAACCGAACTTGGGTCACTACCAGCTCCTGTCTTTCTAGGTTGAGAATTGTCCTTACAATGTGGAAACTGCCCCTAAAACATAGAAAATGCCCTGGGACAGAGCAGAGAGATCCTCGGGCCTTTGAAGTGGTTTGCTGGGCAAAGAGAAGGAGTTTATAGACCAGAGTTACTGTTAGAATCAGAGATGTATGGAATGGTGTGACGTGGTTACTGGCAAAGCTGCCCTGGAAGTTCCCGGCGGTTATCAGTAAATCCAGTCAGACCCGGATCACTCCCACTCTGACTGTTGGCTCACCTGGGTTTTGTACAAGTCATGTAGATTTTCCTTACCCTGTTTTTCTTGTTCTGTAGCTATTCACCAGACTGGACATAACAGTGGTGTTATACATAGTGGGATTTACTATAAACCTGAGTCTCTGAAAGCTAAACTTTGCGTACAAGGTGCAGCCCTCATCTATGAATATTGCAACCAAAAGAGAATTTCCTACAAGCAATGCGGCAAGGTACGGCATTTTACTTGACCTTTGACTAATTTAGAACTAGCATTTTTAAAATCTGTTACTGGGGATTGAACCCAGAGCCTTTCTATTGAGCTAGGTCCCCAGCCCTTTTTTATTTTTTATTTTGAGATGGGGTCTCATTAAGTTGCCCAGGCTAAACAGGAATTTGCAATCCTCCTGCCTCAGCCTCCCAGAGTAGTGGAATTACTAGTGTAACTTATATTTTAAGTGGGTTTCCACAGCTGGCTTATAACTAACATTTTCTTAGTGATGTTTAATACTGAATTACTTAAGAACTTGATATCATTTGCTTTTGTGTCTACCTCATTTTGAAATATTTTATTAGAGAACAACAAAAACAAGAGGAGATGACTTCATGTAATTTAAAAAAATAACAGCTTTAGTGATTCATAATTTATACTTTTAAAGTGAATAGTTCAGTTTTTAGTATACTCACAATTAAGTTTTTGGTCCCTGTGTGAACATTACCACTGTCTAATTCTAACACTTTTTTAATCACTAGGAAAGAAACCAGTTAGCCATCACCACTAGTCCATCTCCCCTGGTACTCTAGCAACCACTAATATACTTTCTGACCTTGCGAATTTGCCTATTTTATATTTTATATAAATAGAATCATATCAGAGCATCTTTTAATGTGGTCTTTTGTGACTGCTTTCTTTAGCTTAGTGTTTTCAAAGTTTATTCATCCATTCGCATGATTCACTACTTCATTCCTTTTGGTGGCTGAGGGATATCCCAATGTATGGATATACCACATCAGTTTGTCAGTTAAGAGACATTTCCGTTTTTTTATATTTTCTATTGTAGCATGGACATTTACATAGAAGTTTCACATTTGCTTATACAAATAAGGCCATTTATCTGGAAACGTGTAAAGGCTGAGCAATCCATATTTCTCTTGTCCCAGGGGCTGGGGAAGTGTAATAAGAGTTGTTCGTGGCCAAGATGTGTGTAGGGACTGTGTAGATAACACAAGTGGAGCTTGAAGATGCATCTCACCTTCTGGAAAAATTTGTCTCAGTGCCACTTTCTTCAGTTAACTTTTCTCAGTGAAAGAAGAAAATCAAGAAGAAAGAGGAAGAGATACATACATTTAAAAATAATTCAATCAGCCCTGTTTGAGTCATATAATAATTTCTGATTTTCTGTTCGCTTGATCTCTTTTCCAGATGATGATATGTTAAACTCTATCCATGCTCTTTATCATTTTTTTAAGCTAATAGTAGCTGTTGAACAAGAAGAAATCCCCAGACTTAAGGCTTTATATGAGAGGGGCCTGCAGAACGGTGTCCAGGGCCTGAGACTGATCCAGCAGGAGGAAATAACAAAGAAGGAGCCGTACTGTCGGGTAAGTGATTCACCAGCCTCACAGACGTGGCCAGAGGATATTGATTTCCATTTTGGGCTCAGTCTTTTGCATCTGTCACAGAAGCAGGGAGATGATGGACACCAGAGGGCACTGCCACAAACTCTGAACACCTGATTTTGTTTTCCTTTGAGAAAATACCAGCCCCGACCAACATAAACAAGGGCAAGAAGAGCTCTGAGACCATCCGGCATGTTTGGAAAAACCTGATCAGGGAGGTGTGGTTGGAACACAGGGTGCAGGGGGAGAGATAAGAGGTGAGACTGGACAGGCATGACAGGCCCGTGTAAAGGGCCTGGTGTTCGTGCTGGTCACTTGGAAGTTTTCCTAGGAGGATGGGAGCTAGCTGAAAAGTGTTGAGGATAGCTCTGTATTTTAGGAAGGCGTGCCTGGCACGAATGAGAAGGCTGAATTGTAGAATATCTGGATTAAAGCATGCAATAGCGAAGAACACTCTTTTTTTTTTCGGTGACAGGGTCTCTCTTTGTAGTTCAGGCTGGCCCTGAGCTCAGCCTCAAACTCACATCACAGCAATCCTCGTGCCTCTGCCTCCCAAGTGCTGGGATTACAGGCGTGAGCCACCATGCCTGGCACTGTGGTATGTGGTACTGGTTGCTGCTGGGCGTGAGTCTCCATGCCCAGTATTGTATGTGGTTACCAAGGATCGAACGGGGGCCCTTGCGCTTGCAAGACAGGCGCTGGAAACACTGAGCTAACTCACCGGCCCCAACACCTTTATTCTTTGAAGGGGACATGAATGATAACGTAATACAGATATTTCTCATTTAATGACAGACCTGTTTATGAACTGTTTGGACTTAGAACTGAAACAGGCTGTTCAGACCTACCACCACCCATTGTTTCGACTCAACACTCACCTCTTTTTTTGCTATACAGTTCTGTACATCTTGTGGCTAGAGCCTCACTGTCCCTTTTGTAGAGTACTTTGTGTAGGCCATACCGTAACGTCTGCTGATGTACAGTACAATGCTGTGATCTTATGTTCTGTTACATATTACAGTGCTGCATGTAAGAGTTACACAAATAAAAGCAAAGTC
Organism: Petromus typicus; assembly: GCA_004026965.1. Taxonomy (NCBI): domain Eukaryota; kingdom Metazoa; phylum Chordata; class Mammalia; order Rodentia; family Petromuridae; genus Petromus; species Petromus typicus. The sequence goes on along the minus strand of PVIR01002316.1, from coordinate 91,996 downwards.
CTCGAGTTGGAGTTTGCTTTGACCATTTCTTTGCTCTTTATATTGTAATATGTATATGGTATGCAATTCCTCCCGTAACAGCCAATTCATTTAATGACCTGGCGGCAGGGGCATGAAAGAGGAGTGTCTGTAGTTACTCTGCATGTCAGCTTTCACCGGTAACTGTTCAGAGACTCTTCAAATGACTGTTCTAACGAATATTTTTATTTTTTGTGCTCTTCTCATCATTTTATTGACCATATAGAGTTAAGTTCCAGATTCTTGTCTTTAGAAACCATGACCTTGCCAGGCTAGTGGCATACACCTGTAATCCCAGCATTTAGGAGGCTGAAACAGGAGGATTGCTATGAATTTGAGACCATCCTGGGATATACAGTGAGTTTCAAGCCATCCTGAACTACATAATGAGACCTTGGCTCAAAAAAAACAAAGCAAAGAGGGTGTGACCTTGAACTCACCACCAGGCAATACTTATCAGGAGTATAATTCCCTCAGTTCCAGAGACACATGCTTGTAATCCCAGCTACTCAGCAGGCCAAGGCAGAAGGATCACAAGTTGAAGCCAGATTGAGCAACTATAGTAAGACCCCCAACTCAAAATAAAATTTTAAAAAGGGGCTGGAAGTATAACTAGCCGTAGAGCTCTTGCCTAGTATGTTCAGGCAACTGGGTTCATTTCCCAGTACTAAAAACAAAGAAAAACAAAACTTGGCTTTGAGAAACATTATGGAAGGAACTTAAGGTGTGTAAACCAGTTATTCTGCTTCATCCACTGAGACCATCAGAGGGGCCCCCGACATTGCAGTGTTGTGCCTTCCACATCCCACTCCCTGCCTTAATTCCTGTGTTGCCAGGTAGCCCCTTTGAATTATACTTTGGTTTTATGGCATCAACCTACAGGGAAGGTCACTGTGTCACCCACTGTGGCTTCTACTGTACGGATGTGGTTGGAGACATACGTTTTTTGCTGTGTTGCTCAACATCTTGCTCTGAGAACTCTCAGGAGAAGTTTCTTACCACTGTTCTGAGAATAGTCTTGTTCCTCCTGAGCCCAGTTCGCTTATTTTTATTTTTGTTTCATTTAACACATTTGTGTCCCATCCCATCAGATATGTAGGCTGTAAGCATGTATTTTTATTTTTCACTAACTTCACTCTTCATCCTTGCATTCTCATTCTTTATGTACCCCAATTTTTTAGAACCGTGTCATACAGGAAATCATAGCTTCATGAATTTGTGCCAAGTGTGACATAAAAATGGAGATGGTGACCAGCCTTGGAGGACTCCCTCACGCCCTCCAGGAGTATGTTACTCTGAGTGGGGTGCATTTCCCTGACTTCTCGCGGCATGGGTTCTGGAGTTTTGTGTGGGAATCAGATGGCCCATGTGCTCTTGTATGTCTTTTCCAGTCAGTATTATGAAAGTTGTCCATTCTGCTGTGTGTAGTGTTAGTTTGTTACCATTGTAGCGCATCTGTTGCTGTCCCTTAGTGAGGGTAGTGTGATTTGTTCTGCTACTGACGGGAATTGGGATAGTTTCAACTTGGAGCCATTCCAAATAGTACTTTTCTGTCTTTCCCAGCACATGTTTTGGCAAATACATATCTATATTTCTGTCAGGTAGATACCGACGAAAGAGATAGTAAGGCTGCAATTTATACGCATCCATCTCCAGGCTGTGTGTTCCAGCGATGCTCTCATCCGGCCGTGAGAGAGTCCCGGGCCTCACTGCTGCTCAGAGTTGGTTTCCCCTTTGAACCGTCCTGATGGGTATTTAATAGAGTTTGCGTGTCCCTCAGACAACATGGACAAATCAGAAGTGATTCAGGTTTCAGTATTTTTCAGACTTTCAAGTATTTGCACAGACTTTGCCACTTGAACATCCTCTAGCTCAACTTTAGTGTTCTGTTTTTAATGTTTATCTGCCCAGTGGCTCAGTTATATCCTCGTTCATATGCTAATATTTACCATTTAGGTATTTTCTTTTGTGAAATACCTGCTTACACTTTTTGCCCTTTTTCCTGTTGGGCTTACTGTCTTTCCTACAATTATTAATTCTTATTACCACTAGAGGCTTAGTATGTACTACAATTTGGATGAATTTTTTGCAAAACATATATGTGTGTTTATGATATATGTATATGTCTAAACATGTATTTCAGACATCTTTCTATAACTTGTCTTTTCACTTAATAGTGTCTTTAGGTGAACAGATGTTCTAAATATTAATGTAATCAATTTAGTAATTCATTCATATATTTCCTTTTACATATAGTGCTTTTTGTTTTCTGGTTGAAAAATTTTTGCCCATTCTAAGACCTGTAAGATATTCTGTGTATTCTTCTAAAAATCTTATTGTTTTACCTTTCACATTTAGATCAATAGTTCATATGGAATTGATTGTTGAAGGTCAAAGTATATTTTATTTCCTCATCATTTACTAGTATCATTTTCTTTCAAAAGGCCTTTATTCCCCACTGCACTGCTGAATCCTTTGTGATGTCAAGGGCTCTGACGAGTCCATCTTGTCCCCTGCCCCTTGAGATGCTTCCCTAAGGTCTTCATTGCTGTAGCTCCAGTATAAAAACACCCTGGTTAGCTGAGCAGAAGAGGTTGGCTTCATGGACACTTAAGGACTTAGGAAAACAGAAATAAGGAACAAGAAGCAGATTGGTTGTTTCAAAATTACTTTCCATACAGGGTTAGAGTAGAGGGAACTTTCTTAGTATGCTGACTAAAACTGGCCCGTGTGAGTGTCTGTCTCTTCTGATTTCTTGGAAGGCCAAATAAACAACTTAATCTAGTGACATGGAACTTTAGCATGAGTAACTCCATTTTAGTTTCATCTTCGTATGGGAACTCAGTCCAAAGCAATGGCTTCCTACACATTTTATTGAACAAGTGCTTCCTGAAAGTGCACTAACCTTGTTGCTATTTCAGGTTTATCTAAATGTAAAGCTAAGGTGTTAGAAAATCACTGACATCTTCCTATCAAATGTTACTTTTGAGAATAAAAGAATTTAGAACTTTCAAAAAAGCAGATCAGTTTTTAAGTTTTTTTAAACTATTATTTGTTTATTTGCTCTTTAAAATTTAACGTTGGTGTCAGAAAAGATATATGAGCTGGCTTCACTGTAGATTTAGTTATAATGTAAAAAGAACTTCATTTTAGAATTCAGTAAACAAGTTTACCAGTTTCTTGGCGGTACTAAAATTTGGCCAATTTAAAGATTGTATCTGACTGTTGTCTGTAACAGATTTTTATAAAGAGTTGTAAAGAGAAAAAAAAAAGGAACTAGAACACATGATTCTTTACATCAGGCTTTACTGTTGAAACAAAACCAAACTTTCCACATGTTGTAGGCACTAGGCTATATCATGATATTTTTCTGTGCCCCTGACATCTGGTGGTGGGGGGTCCTTGGAATGAGTAGATGGAACAGATGTGTATACATAATAAAATCTCATGTGTACACATTTTCTTTTTTGTCTTTCAAATGAAGAAACTAGTTGTTACTTTCCCACGGTCACAGAGTGCCTAACGAATGCCCCACTACAAGAACTGACTCAGGACAGGATCTTCTTTTTTTTCTCCTTAAAGAAAATTTTCCTGTTTACTATGTGCCAAACACTACAACTTGATAACTTATGAAAGAAGTGGCTCCTGCTTCTTTGTGAGACTTGTGCTGAAGTGACGTGCTGTGCGTGTAATGGTAGCTCGTAATCAAGGCACAGCAGAAAATGGACCTTGGTTGTTTCATGAAGCTGCCTTGAATACATTTCTCCTTTTCTCCCAGCTTCCTCACTGTTCCAGGGATGTTGGACAGAATTTCTGGGATACAAGGTTACTTCTGATTCCCCACGGCGTCTTGGACCAGTCCCCTTAGGAAGAGGACTAAGTGTCCCCCTGGGAAGAATCTTGGAGAATTTTTAACTGCCTGTGTAAAGCTGCCTGCACAGCTCTCTGCGCAGATCTTCCCTGCTCAGTTGACCTCGGTTCTGGCTTTCAGCCTCGTTGGTCAAGCGCGTACTTGTTTGTTCCTGTCCCCTGACAGGAAAGTCCTCTCTCCTGAGTCCTCTCTCGGTTTTCCCTGGCCTGCTCACCTGGTTCTTTTCCAGCCCCCTGACGTGCCGCGGCCTCTGATTTCAAGCTGTGGCCTGCTGACCCAGCTGGTGTGCACCCCGCCCCCACTGACAGTCACACGCTGCCTGTCCTCCAGCCCCATCGAGCCTGGGCCGCCTCTGCCCTCCCCTAGACCTGGGCCAGTGACTCTCCTCACATTTCCCTGGCAAACATACATGAGGGGACATATATACATGGTGGGACACCAGCTTCACACAAGAAGGAGCAAAGCCATAAGGAGAAGGAAAAGGAAGACCTCATAGAGGAAGGTTGTCTAAAGTGGGTGAGGAAGATCCAGGATGGCAAAATTAATTCCTCTCCAAAGGAAAATTGTCTTCTAATTATAGAGGGGTGTTTTTTTAATTAGCTAGCATTATGTCTTTTCTGTTAAGCATATTATATAGATATGGTAACCATCAAATTTAGGTATTTCATGGAACAAGTTTTTATGATTTTTTTTTTTTTTTAGTATTTTTGAGACAAGGTCTTGCTTTGTAGTTCAGGCTGGTCCTGAACTCAGCCTCATACTCAGCAGTCCTCCTGCCTCTGCTTCCCAAGTGCTGGGATTATAGGCGTGAGCCATCATGCCTGGCACTGTGGTATGTGATACTGACTGCTGATGGGAATGAGCCGCTAGGCATTGTAGTATGTTGCTACCAGGGATCAAACTCCAGACCTTGTGCTTGCAAGGCAGGCACCAGAATCACTGAACTAAATCCTGGGCCCTGCGATTTTTTTTTCCCCCTTTAGGACTATCAACCAAGGCATAGTGGCATGCACCTGTAGTCTCAACACTTAGGAGGCTGAGGCAAGAGGACCTTGAGTTTAAGAGTAGCGTAGGCTACATAGCAATTTCCAGGTCAGCCTGGACTATATCACAAGATCCAATCTCAAAAAAAAAGAAATAGTATCTGTTTTTGCCAAGCAAAGATAATGAGTGTAATTCAACAAAATAAAGAAGTGAATAAATTCAGCCAAAAATAAAATTTTGAACAAATCCCATTGGTTGGTTGTTGATTATATTGTTTGACTTTTTTCATAATTCTGTCCCAGGGTCTGATGGCTATTGATTGTCCGTACACTGGCATTGTGGATTATCGGCAGATAGCTTTGTCATTTGCTCATGATTTCCAAGAAGCAGGTGGCTCTGTCATGACCAATTTTGAAGTAAAAGATATTGACATGGCTAAAGAAAGCCCTCCCAGGAGTACGGATGGTAAGCCACCCTTGTCTTTCCTGTGTGGAACTTGGCAGTGTTTTTGGCTGGGGTGGCGTGGTAGGAGGGCCACCGGGAGCTGGGCTGGGGCAGGACACAAAGCCAGAGAGGTGCAGGGTGGGCGAAGGTCAGAGTGAACGGGGGAACCGGAACTCCTGGAGGGTCTGGTGCTGAAAGAGCAAGGCACCATTGAGACAGCCCTGCCAGGACTAAAATCAGAACTGCCAGGGACGTGTATGGACAGTCACCAGACTATTCTCCACCCTGCTGGTGAGAGCCAGAATCTCTCAGGGGTGCTTGTTAAAAATGCAGATTTTAGCGTCACCGAGGCTTAATGAACCTGAAGAGGGACAGGCACAGTGGTTTTTGAAGGCCTTTCAGTTTCAGAATGGCGGGCCCCAGCCATAGGAGAGACTCATATTCTGAAGCCCCTAGCCCTGATGTTCTTATTTACTCATTCACTTGTAGTACTGGGAGGGAACCCACACCTTCACCCTGAGATACATCACCAACTCTCTTTAGTTTTACTCTCGAGACAGTCTGAGTCACTAAGCTGCCCAGGTGGGGCTTTAATTCTCTTGCCTTCCTGAGGGCTGGAGTTACAGGCATGCGCCACCACACTTGGTGTAAACCTCATTTTAGACTGTACCTACAGTCTGCTTGGTTTTAGTTTGAGGCCACTTATTTTTTTCTTTTAATCAAATGAAAAATTTGTAAGCTTTCTATTTGCTTCAAGGAAAATTAAAAGGAATCAAAAGCATTCAGTTCTTTCTACCTTAACAGGTTTTAAAGACATTGAGGGCAATTGAAACATGTTACTTGATTTAAAAAAATAATAACCTTCAGAATGAAAAATTGGGTATAATTATGAAAGAAGAAAGTCACTTAAATTTGTTACTAAAATTTTACTAGTCATTTACACTTGTTAAAGAACAGTGGTCTTCTTTTGGTAAAATAATTCTTTTTTTTCAGGGATGAAATATCCAATTGTGATAAAGAATACAAAGGTAAAAATTCTTGATTTCTTTTTTTCTGTGTTTGTTTTGTACCAGGGCTTGAACTCAGGACTTTACACTTGCCAGGCATGCGGTTGACAAGCACCAAATGGTTTTGGCTAGAAAAGGCAACAAGTGTGATTAATTAGGACTGAGGCGTTCTAGCTTGCACATCACATACTAAACAAATGCAGATGGAGAGACAATAGTTTTATGTAAAAATGCATCAGTAGGGCCAGGGATTTAGCTTACTGGTTCCTGTGCCTACCTGGCAAGTTCAAAGTCCTGAGTTCAATCCTTAGTACCAAAATAATACATAATACTAATACTAATAATAATGCATTAGTAACAAATCTGACAAGTTTCAAACTGGTTGACTTTCAAGGTAAGACTGCTGAGATGTAAGGGGGCCGTTATGTAAGCATCTTACAGTAGGTTTCTCTTTTCAGTTGGAAGTGCTCTTGCTCCGCAAGAGACATTTGGCAATGTCCACAGACATTTTTGTCACAACTAGGGAGGGGCAAGGGTACTGGCCTTTTGTGAGTATAAGCCCAGGAAGAGGCCTCCAAATAAACAAAGATCCAGCCACAAATGTCAGTAGTAGCAAGGCTGAGAAAACCCGGCTGCTTAGATAAAGAGAATGGATGTGAGTGTGCTTGATCTGCTCAGGCTGCCATAACCAAACAAGTTCTGAAACAACAGAACTTTAAGTCAGGGGTTCCTGGGGAAAGAGGCCAATTTAAATCTACAGAGCAGGTTATCCTGTCTGCTGATTATTAAAATCTTCTTTGGCTCAGTGAGCAGTCATGTTGAATTCAAATACCCTTAGCCTTCTACCCTGGATCCATCATTTCACATATCTTTCCTTCAGAACTTCTTTTCCTCGCTGGCCATGCAAACTGTTGATTAATAGTATTGCATGTGAAGCATTGCCATCCCTACTTCTGTCTATCTGTCCTTTTGGGTAGGATAAACCAACTGTGATGCTCAAAGGTCTAGGGCCGGGGATTTAGCTCACTGATTCTGGCGCCTGTCTTACAAGTGTAAGGTCCTGGATTTGATCCAGGTAACCACATACCACATATAACAATGCTGAGTATGGAGACTCAATGCCCCCAGCAATCAGTATCACATATCACAATGCCAGGTGCTATAATCCTAGCACTCGGGAGGCAGAGGCAGGAGGACTGCTGTTAGTGTGAGGCTCACCTGGGCTACATAGTGAGCTCAGGGCAAGCCTGAACTATAAAGCGAGACCCTGTCTCAAAATAAATAAATAAATAAACAAACAAAGGTCTGCCTAGTGCGAAAACTTCCCTTCACCTCTGGTCTTCAAGATCAGACCGGAAGGGATGCCTAGGGCTGCAGCTGTTCATTATCCAGAGAGCTGGCGTGTTGTGCAGAGCCATTCGTAAACCAGGTCTGCGCCCCTCCTTCCTTGGCCAGCTGCTCATGGAGAAGTTCCTGTGCGGCCATAGGCACCAGTTGAGAACAACAGGTTCTTTTGTAGAAGTGGACATCATGAACCGCTTGTCTGGGGAATTTACGTGTGCCTGCGGGGCTTGTAAAACCCCAGTCTCGTGTATTATACTTCCTTTTGATGATGGAGTGCTGTTGTACACACCCAGTTTTGTGGCTTGGTGAATCAGACAACACCCAGTTAATAACGGGTGATTCGCATGGTAACTTGGTGACCTGTGGTCAAATGTTTAATCAATGCGAGAAGCACTTTCTCAGAAAGAAGATTATATCTACAGAGGATGGTGTTAGTTTGTCCTCCAAAGTACTAAAGTTCTGTATTGTGATTTACCTGTGAGGACCTGCTGAAGTCTTTGTAAAAGCTCAGTGCCTGTTCCCAACACTTTGGTTCCAGCAAATCTGCTGAATTGGGTGGCCCAAGTAGCAGAGGAACCAGGGTCTTCACTCAAAAAAAGATCAGAAGCCTGTTTCTGTCCCTGCCCTCATGACAAGAGATTTTCACTCAAATGTGGCATCGAGGGATGCCAGTGGCTTTATGTTCTACCCACAGTTTCTGTAGTAGAGTTGTTGCTTATCTTGGCATTTTCCCAAATATAATTTTGGTGTTCAAATTCTAATTTTGTGACCACTTTCCAGAGTGAACATCTGTAATTTATGAGAGATACAAAGGAATTATAAAAATGACCTTTTGGAGGGTTTGCACATTAAAGATTTATACATTAGACATGAGGAAATGTCTTTTTTATTTATGAAAGAGGATTTGAGTTAGACTTTTTAAAAAAAGAAATTCATAATTGAGAAAATATGTCATTCATTGTTGACTAAATTTCAGTTTGGAAGTAAATTAGTATGTTACTGAATTTAGTGATTGTTTCCTATAAAACGATTATTTCAGAGACCTATTGTTAATTAATTCTTTCTTTCTTTCTTTCTTTTTTTTTTTTGTGACAAGGTCTTGCCTTTGTAGTTCAGGCTGGCCCTGAGCTCAGCCTCAAACTCACATCACAGCAATCCTCATGCCTCTGCCTCCCAAGTGCTGGGATTACAGGCATGAGCCACCACGCCCGGCACTGTGGTATGTGGTACTGGTTGCTGCTGGGGTGAGTCTCCATGCCCAGTATGGTATATGGTTAACTCAGGATCAAATCCAGGTCCTTGAGCTTGCAAGACAGGCACTGGAACCACTAAGCTATATCCCTGGCCCTAATCATTTCTTTTTTTGAAACTGTTGTTTGGGGTTTTTTTAAAGAGAACTATTGCATGCTGATACCATTCTATAAATTTTATTATTGTCTATATTTTTGTCATAAGGCTTATCTACATTTTGTGTTCTAAGAACAAATGAACTGCTGATCTTTTAAGGAGGAACTGGTAGATATATATCACAGTTATGTAGTTCTGGTAAATAACTATAGATGAAAAAAAAGATATGAACCTATTTAGAAGGAAACATTTTTTGTTGTTATGAGTGACACAGTCCTCAACTTCCAGCATCTTATAAATATGATTTAGTCTAGCTAACTCAAATTTACTACAGATAAATTTAATCTGAGCTTTCTCAAAAATGTGACATATAACTCTCAAAAAGGGGGCTTAAGTTTCTAGCAAGGAAAAAATAAGATGCATATAGAATTGAAAATATAATTCAATAGAATAAGGCCGAGTTTGTGAGGGATGGAAAGAAAGCAAGAGTCAACAGAGATGAGATCTCCAAGGCTTTAGAACTAGATTGTCTGGGGTCAAGGACAGAAAATCACCAAAAGCAAGGAGTTGCTAGGTTTTTATAAGTCGCACTGATATTGTACTCACCTGTAATTCCAGCTGCCGGTGACTTGAGAAGCTGAACTGGGCAGCCTCAGCAATGTCGTGAGATCCTGTCTTAAAGAAAAGAAAAGATGAGAATTAGTGTCTAGGTGTGAATCGAGGTTAAATGAAGTCATTTAAGCAATAGGGTGTAAATTGGCTAAACCTGGAAGGATGAGCGAAAGCTAAAACCATACAGAACATCACAGAATCAAATTAGTGGGAAATCAGCACAGCCTAAAAGTAGTATTTTCCTCATCGTTAAAGCACACTTTAGCTGTAGTGGATGCTCTCAGTAACCGTGGTTGAATGAAGTTTCTAAAGTAGCCTCAGTTTGCAAAGGATAAATGGAGCAGGAAGGAAAAGGTGGTTGGTGGGTAGGTTCCAGTTAGAATTGAGTAGGATTACTGAGTGTGAAACAACCACACACGACAGGATTATAACTCAGATAAGAGGGAAGAAACGGTCTGGAAGTGAGAAGAGGCCAAGTTGGCGGAGGTCGTCCAAACAAATTTGCTGTTTCCTGCAGCAAATAATTGAGAAGTGCTGTGCTAGGTCCTCATAGGATAAGTGTGTGTATCTGTGCATGCATGCACGTGTAGCCTGTCACCTTCACAGGTTAGCCGTGTTATCTCTGACTTAAAGTACTGAATTTGAGGTGACACCCTCTTCCTAAGTTCCCAGCTGTCCCCTCGATGCTGGAGAACTTTGCTGATATATACATTGAATTTCCTTTTTCAGAAAAAAGTCTTATTTCTGTACCCGTGTTTCTCTTCTGTCATCCTGTTTTCCCTCTTGGCCTTTCTACTTCTAGCTATACAGATCCTGCTTTTAAAAAATAATTATTTTTGATTAGTGTATATTGGTGGAGTTCAGTGTGATATTTCCACATATACACGTAGTGTGACCTGGGGAAAGTCAGCCTTCCATGTTTCCGCCTCTATTAATGACAACTCCACATTCAGGTCAGTTGTTTCAAGCTTGCACACACAGAAAGGAAAACGCCACCTGTTCTCTCTTCGATGTGAGAGCTACCTGTGCTCTTTTCTTTTGCACCAGAGAGAAGAAATCCGGTGTCAGTATGTTGTGACGTGTGCAGGACTTTACTCAGACCGTATTTCCGAGCTGAGTGGCTGCAATCCTGATCCTCGAATTGTGCCATTCCGAGGAGACTACTTGCTTCTTAAGCCAGAAAAAAGCTATCTTGTAAAAGGAAATATTTACCCGGTAGGTGACAATGTTTATGCCTTCTTATCTTCTTCAGCTGGTTGTATGCATGAAGGAAACGCAACCATCCAAAGTAAGAGAGGATCGAGACCTGTGGCGCACTCACCTGTAATTACAGCTACTTGGAGGCTGAGCAGGGGGAGCTAAAGTCCAAACAGACTGCGCAATTTAGCAAGACCCTGTCTCAAAATAAAAGTATAAGGAATTCTGAGACACACTCATGGCTTAGTGGTGATGTGTTTGCATAGCTTAGCATACACAAGGCCCTAGATCCACCAAAGGAGGTGAGGGGCTGGAGGGCTATTTATATGGTTAAATCCCTAAATCTGTATACTAGTATCCTGGTCATTGAATTATTGGTCCCTTTTTTTTTTTTGGTTCCAGGGATCAAACTCAGGACCTTGCTATTGTGAGGCAGGTGTGGTACCACTGAGCTAAATCCCCAGCTCTTTGTTCGTTAAATTCTAATTAATTACATCCAAGTCCCCATCTCCAGAAAGTATGAGTACATTATGGGAAGTATGAGCAAGAGAGAAGCAGATTCTTCCTCCTCTCTGGCAGAGGGCACACCCACAAGGGAACTTTGCCTGCTGCGAATCCCACACACCCAGCCCTCTTTCTCAGTTCACAGAAAAGGGATGTGGCAACTCAGTAGTTCTATGGGCTAGAAGACAGGCATTTAAATGAAAGCCCTACTCTTTGTCTGAAGCTACCTTGGAAATGAGCAAATCCCTTCAAATATATGAGGTTGAGCCAGGTGAAATTGATTCAACTAACACGGAGCTATGACCTTGCCAAAATACCAAAGTCATCTGCTTTAACCTGTGCATGTACAGACCCACCATAGAAAACCTGTGTAACGAATGTGATTGTTTTCCTACCGGCCCTGATTTTACTTGCCAGTCACGGATATCCCTAGTTGTCGAAAGCAGAGGTGTTAGTCTGAGGTAAAGAGTTCCCCTTTTTTTTTTCTTTACCTAGAAAGATGGACAGATAGGGTGTTGTGTATCAGTGTCAACAGCATCTGGGTTTCTTAGGTGGCGTTTCTGAACAGAAGCACATTAACAGCAAACAATCTGAGTATAGTTCAAGTGCAAATAAAATTCAGAGAAGGAAGTGTTTTCTGTTAAAAATTAAATCTTTGTTTCTGTGATCAAGTAGAAGGTGAAGTGGCTCTAATACTTCTTTGCTGTGTTAAATCCATAGGTCCCAGATAGCCGGTTTCCTTTCTTGGGAGTTCACTTTACGCCGAGGATGGATGGCAGCATTTGGCTGGGGCCTAATGCAGTGCTCGCCTTAAAACGGGAAGGTTACAGGCCCTTTGACTTCAGTGCCAGAGATGCAGTGGATGTAATTATCAATAGGTAAAGACTTTGCTTTGAAAAATTATTTTACAATGGGTGCAGTAATAATTCCAGCTGCATGGGAGCATGAGAAAGGAAGATCAAAAGTTTGAGACCAGACTGGGTAATCTAAAACTCCATCTCAGAAAAAAAAAAAGAAAATGTATTTATATTTTTAATATCAGAAATGTTGATGATCTCCTGGTATAGATCCTCATATTTGTGATTGGAATATTGTTTTTATTAACCTAAATTACGATTGTTGTGAAATAATTTTTTATTGTTTTCTCAGTGGGGGAGATTGAGTGTAGGGCCTTATACATAAAAAGTATGAGTTTTCCACTGGGCTACACCCCCCAGCTCTAAGTATTATATTTTAACTACTTGAAGCGGGCTCTGTGAGCCAGGGTGATGTCCTCGTTAAAAGAAAATAAGACCAAGAGCCGTACATATGTCCAATAGTCCAGATCATATCACTATCTTTCTAGTTGAATTTTAAAAGGAAAAAAATAAAGTTCTTTCAAAGTCAGTCACTGGCTTACTTTGATAGGACCATTTCAGATTAGTTCCATTACTTTGTAAATTACTGGAGAAATGGCTGACGACCAATGCATTTCCTTTTGTGGGAAACCAGTAGTACTGCTGTGTTGGTTTTAGTTGCAGATGCTTCATTACTGTAAGAAATAACATCAGGAAGTATTTTGTTTGGTTCTTTTAACAGTGTTTCCCACTAGAGTATTTCACATCCGAGAATATCTTGCCTCTAGCTGACTAGACCATTTATTTGTATAATGCACTCATTTAAAGGTCTGCTAATGGAATCCGGATCTCTGAGAGGCTGAGACAGGAGGATCACAAGTTTGAGCCTTGCCTAAGCACTTTAGTAACTCAGCAACAATCCTCTCAGCACTCCGGGGAATCTGAGGATGCAAAGTGTTGATCTCTTCAGTTGTTTGATGAAGTTCTGTTTTTATATTGGCCCAAAGCTGCTTTTCTTTTCATAGGTAGTTCTTCTGACTTTGCCAAGATTTCTGCAATACTGCCAAAACAATCTAATAGTTGTAAAAGCATTTTATACTAATAAAATACACTTTTTTTTTCTAATAAGGAATTTTTTTCTTTACTTTCAGTGGCTTGAGTAAACTAGTTTTCCAGAATTTCTCATATGGAGTTAATGAAATGTACAAAGCCTGTTTTCTCAGTGCAACAGTGAAGCACCTTCAAAAGTTTATCCCTGAAATTACTACCAGTGATATCCTTAGGTAAGGAAAACCTGGTAAGGGTTGTAGATACGTTCCTGACCTTGGTGAGCTGGAGAGGTAGATCAGCCTTGCTGAGCACGAAGCACACTTTGTCTATACACTGACTCTTTGCTCCTTCTTTCCTAACAAATACTGGATTCCTTTTGCAGTCTGTGGAGTGGGCATTGCTGTGTCATGGCCCTTGGTGCTGGCCCACTTATAATTAGCTAGACCTCTTTATACCCCTGAATCAAACTCTCCTTCCAAGCTTTACTGTGATGCTGCCTCAGCTGTGATGTTGAACTATCACGCGTGATCAAACCATCTTGTCTGAATTTTTTTTTTTAATTTCCTGGACACTTGCTCATATGATTCCAAAACCTTTTGGCTTTCATTCTGTGTAAAATAATCAATTATTGTGTTAACTAATTAGTTAATAAACACATTAAAACTTTATACTTTAATCAGTTCTTAAAACCTTTCAGAAACTCACTTATAGACCTGGTATCTCACTTTGCTCCCTGTCTGTAACTTTTGTTCTTTCTCAGGCTCTTGTCTGCCGCTGTGCTTGCAGGATAGTGGTGGGAAGCAGCGTGGTAACAAGCAGAGTCCTTGCTGCCGGGGTGTAGAGCAAAGTAAAGGTGGCTTTTGTATGCATAGAGTGTGTGTGTGTGTGTGTGTGTGTGTGTATTTTTTCCTTAGCTATGTCTTTCCAGACTAAATACCAGCCAGCCCTATTTATTTTTCCACTCGTGATATTTTTAGTCTTCATCTTTTTCCCTGAACACGCCATTTGTTGGGCCAATCAGCAGTGTGCACTGAGGTACTCACCCAGCACTACGGTTCCCCGCCACTCACTCTCCAGAGCACCAACTGTCTGCTCCTCTACAACAGCTGCTGAGCAAGGCTGGTATAAAATGTCAGCAGGCTTGACTGTGTCAGGTTAGGGAGCAGTAATCACGTCAGCTGTCTCCCTGAGGGGCTCGTCCTGGTCCAAATTGGACTCTAATATATCATTCTGAGACCAGCATCTTCAAATTCTTGGAAGAACTGTTAAAACCGCTAATATTTTTACTCTAATCTCCTTTACCTTTCTACCCACCTTCTGAAATGGGAGGGATAAAAATATCTAGGCTTTATTTTCTCAGTAGTTTGCTTTTGCAGACTGATAGTGTTTTATATCTGAAAACAGCCTAGTCAAATCTGGTTTCTGTTACTGGCTATTAATATTCCTTGGAAAACACACTGGGCCTGAATGGTGAAATGTATGTATGTAGAAATGATTGTAGTGCATTCAGAACTCATATTCAGTCACCACCCTTCATAAGGTAGGGTGAGGCTTGGGGCCTATGGGTATCTGTGACTCCTGGCTCCAGGTGCACCGTGCGAAGTTGTTACCAGCTTCACTGGCCCCGTGGACAGGTGCATCTGGGGACAGATTCAGCACAATCACTGATGAGTTCCTTTTTCGAGTCATAGATGCTGGGTACGTTCAGCCACTACATTTGTTCTTTCTCTTGGTTCCTGTAGCTATTAAATGCAGGAAATTATCAGTAATACCCTACATTGTTTATGGATTCTGCATGTAATGTGTAGATAAAAAGCATAGGCCTGATAATGACATAATTCAGGAGAGAGGCTAACTCTGGGAAGGGAAGGAACATGATCCCCAGAATCCACAGGGCTCCTACCCTCCCTCTAATATGCTATATCTTAAGCTGTTTGGCAAGAACATAGCTATCCATTATGTTATTGTCTGTACCTTGTTATATGTCTAAAATATTAAATAATATGATAGGAAGCTTTTCCACGGCATGAAGTCTATTCATGCCTTGTCTTACTCTTCTTGCAGCCCAGTATATTAAAACCATAAATAGCCTATTAGTATCTTGTCAGAAGCAAAGCAGGCAGTCTTAGGAAAAGCAATAGAAGTTTCACCTCCAGTGTGGTATGTTACCTGGGGAATATATCCTCAAACATCAATAGCCACCAAGGGACTTCTATCTTCTCATTGCTTCTCCAGAGCACTTGGGGTAGTACTTTAATAATAAACATTAGTTCTGAATGGGAACTTACTACCTGACAAGGATATGCATTAGGTGTACAGCGCTCCTTCTTAAATGATTATCTATCTCTAGAGCTCTTAATTTTAACTCTAAATTCCTTTAGTCTGTTTTGTTTGTCCTTTAATTTTGACATTAAGATAACCAATAGTACCACTGTCAAGTGAAAAAGATGAAAGTAGATAAATATGCTGTAATCTTCCCATTTTCCTATACATCATTGTTCAAAATGTCTTCTTGGTGAATTCTGGAGCAAGTTTTGAAGCAAAATGTTTTCATCATGAAGGATAACTACACTATGTTATTGTGAAACACAAAGGCTAAACATTTCTATGGTGACAATGATTTAAGATGGTGGAGATTGGAGCTGCTTGATATTTGTACTGTTGAATTTCGGCCTAAATGCATCTCTGTCGTGGGGGAGCATCCACGTCCTTGTAGGATGTTTAATAGCATCCTGAACTCCACTCATTCCCAAAAATGTTTCTAAACATTGCCAGTGTCCTCTAGAGGCAAAATCTTGCTTGAATAAGAACCTTTAGTCTAAAGAATTTGGTAACCCACATACTACAAAATCCTGGGAGAAAATATAATAAATGTTTTTAAAATGTATGTATACCTGAGAATGCAGAAAAGTAAAGGTATCCCAGGAGCAAAATGCAAAGAAGAAATTAAAAACCCTTCCTAAGAAGTGTTGGTCCTGATACAGACTTAAAGAGTTAGGGAAGATTTATTGATTTTAGTACTAAGGACTTGCGGACATGTGGTGCGCATTTGTAATGCTAGCACTTAGGAGGCTGAGGTAGGAGGACTCTGTGAGTCTAAGGCCAGCCTGGGCTACACAGTGAGACACTATCTCAGAAAAGCAAAATAAGAAAGAAAGAAAAAGAGAGAGAGAGAAAGAGAAGAGGGGGAGAGAGAGAGAGAGAGCGCAAGTGTGAGTGAAAGCAAAAGAAAGAGCAAGCCAGGCATGATGGGTCACACCCATAATCCCAGCACTTGGAAGACAGAGATAGGAGGATTGCTGCGAGTTCGAGGACAGCCTGGGCTACACAGTGAATTCATGATCAGCCGGAACTACAAAGAGACAACCTGTCTCAAAAAACTGAAAAAAGAAAAAGAAAGGAAGGAAGGACAGAAAAGAGCCCTTAGTGGCTTGAGTTATATTTTTAATTGATGTGTGATTCACATGCAATGAAATGTATAGATCTTCAGTCCTTAGTGAATTTTCCTCAATTGTATAATGTATGTATCCACCACACAAAACAAAATATAGAACATTGAACACTTGTATTTAATTGCCTCTCAGGTGCTAGAAAGGAGCCCTGGGGTCTGTGCAAGGTAGAAAGTTGGAAGACTTTACTCTGAGACCCCAGAGTAAAGGACCACATTCTTAATAAAGAGGAATTCTAGAAAACAAAATATGCCCCTTAGCACCAGAAATGTTAAGGAGTTTTGTCTATTTTGATCTTGGGGTGAGAGGTATGCATTTGAATGTATATCCCCAGCTTTGTTCGGGGACTGTAAGCTGAGAAATTCACTTAGAAAGTGGGCCAAACTAGTTCAAGCGCTGCTTCAAACTCATGAACAACTCTTTTTGTCACTCTCTTGTGCTTGCGCTAGCTCTCTCTCTCTCTCTCTCTTTTTCTCTCCTATCTCTGCAAATAACGACTGCCTCTCTTTTTCAGTAGATTTAAGAGAAGATAAAAACTAAGAATAATTTATTGATTATTGAATTTGTTGATTAATATTATTGATAGATACTAAGCAATTATTGGTTTATTATTGAGAATCCTTTTAATACACACTGAGGTGAAATGGTATGCTCTCAGGGTTTGCTTTAAAACAGTCCAGCAGAGGAAGATGGGTGTTGAATGAGGAATTGGGGGGAAATCAATGAAATGAGATCTCATGTGTGTGTATCTCTGTCTGCATGTGTGTGTGATTAAAATATTCGCTGTACATAATGATAATGGTAATTCATACATCGGAGTTCTTTTATACTGTTCTTTTCACTTTTCTTACATATTCAAAATTTTTCATAAAAAATGCTCCTTGGAGCCCCAGATAGGAACAGATGTGAAACTTGTGCAGAGTTATACTCTTAACTCTTATAATTCCTTCAGATAAGCCTTGCTGAGCAAGACCTCATAATCATACTTTACATGACCATGTGAGTCAGTAGATGAAATAAATAGCAGAATTAGACCCCTGCTATGGATAATAGTAATATTAGAAATGGCAAAATGGGCATGCTTTAATGAATTAAAGACAATGAAGGCATAAAAACATAAAAACAGAATAAGGAAAAAATCCCAGGGAAATTTGGAAATGGGCTAATTAGAACTTCTAGAAATGAAAAAGAACATTTAAAAATTGTAAAGGAACATTAATTGGTACATTTTATATATATTAATATATATAAATGACTAGGTTAACAGTCTTTAAATTATATATATATAATTTAAATGACTAGGTTAACATCTGGTTAGATCTACCTATAAGAAAGTTAATGAGGGCTGGGGATTTAGCTCAGTGGTTCCGGCACCTGTCTTGCAAGCGCACGGACCTGGGTTCGATCCCCAATAACCACATACAATACTGGGTGTGGAGACTCACTCCCAGCAGCAACCAGTACCACATACCACAGTGCTGGGCATGGTGGCTCACGTCTGTAACCCCAGCGCTTGGGAGGCAGAGGCAGGAGGATTGCTGTTATATGAGTTGGAGGCTGAGCTTGGGGCCAGTCTGAACCACAAAGCAAGACCCTGTCTCAAAAAAAAAAAAAAAGAAAGTTAATGAATTAAAAGAAAATCTTAAAAATTTAGAAAAACTACAAGATAAATATACCTATGTCAAAGTTAAACAATACAGAGAAGAAAATGAAAAACTTCAGTTTAGCTATCATGGAAGTTTCAGAAAAATTGATATATAGTGAATTTCATCAAATAAAACTAAAGCGAACATGGAAACAGACTTCAAAATTAGTAGAAGAGGTTAGAAAAAAATCTAGTAAACAGCAAATTAAGATTAATATAGTGCCACACATCTGTAATCCCAGCACTCGGGAGATAGAAGCAAGAGGATTTCTGTGAGTTCGAGACCAGCGTGGACTACATACCAAGACGTTGTTTCAAAAAAAAACGGTCAAGGACTTAGCTCAGTGGCACTGCACTTGCCTTGCAACTGCAAGG
The DNA here is from genome assembly GCA_004026965.1 of Petromus typicus. NCBI lineage: Eukaryota > Metazoa > Chordata > Mammalia > Rodentia > Petromuridae > Petromus > Petromus typicus. Next base: position 73,313 of record PVIR01002316.1, on the reverse strand, counting down.
TCCTGAGTTCAATCCCAGTATCACACACACACACACACACACACACACACACAGTCACACACACACACGCATACCTACACAAACACCAGCCCCCCCAACACACACACACACACACACAAAGGGAATAGAAACCTTAGAAAAATCAGGTCAGGTAGTCAAACTAATGTGATAAAAATCATGTACACCAGTAATTGCAATAAATGTAAATACGTTTAACTCAGTTGTGAAGCAGAGATTATCAGGTTGAATTTGAGAACCACTGTCTAATATACTAGAAAAATATTTAGGAAAAAATATACTAGGAAATTTTTTATTTAAAAACAGGTACTATGTTTATTAAGTATAATGTAAGATAAAAATATTTACTAGGACTAACAAATTAAGAATATTAAAGAAAAAGGAAATGCATTAGGAAATATCAGAGATAAACTTACTGCGTATAATACCATAGCTCTGAACTGCAGAGGGAGAATTTGCTATAACTGTAGGTAGAAATCAATCATTGTGCTGTATTATTTTAAGATATATTGAATGATAAAGGTGGATTAGCATATATATTACTAGATGATTTGAATAAAACACTTGTAGATCCTTAGCCCTATTGGAGAATACTTGTATTAATCAAGCCTTGACAGAATATTTATAAAAGCTCAAAATGTTCTAAGCCAAAAACCAAATTCTCAAAAGCATTAAAAAACTGAGCATAGAGGGCAGGGTATGACTCAGTGTCCAACACTTGCCCACCATACACAAGGCCCTAGGTTCCATCTCCAGGACCACAAGAAGAAAAAATGGACAGAGAAAAACCATGTCACAGTCTAACTCTGATAAAGACCAGTAATAAAAATACTACTTCTTGTCTAGAAATTAAGTTAGAATTGTCTGCTTCCCTAGACCACCACTTCCAATTTAAACGTGTTCACCCAGACCTGTATTTTTAGATATGAGTAGATTCCTTCATGAGCTTTATAAAATACTGGAGTACCCTCGTTGGGCCTGGCCAAAGACGTCAGAGCCAGCCTTTCATAGCTATTTCCACAATTCACAGTGTGACACTTCCGAATGGCAGTAACGCCCCACAGGACTTCTGAGATGAATGAATATAATAAGTCACATTCACCTGTTATTGTTTCTGGACATATCTAAGTATCCAGGATGTACTTTGTGACTAAATGTACCTATAAATGTAGCAAAATTTGCAGCTACCGATATCACTATATTGTTTACCTGAATTCACAGAAGTTTATTTCCTGAATTATTTGTTCAAATAGTTAAAAGAATTAAAAGTTAAAAATGTTAAAAGTTTCTATACTTATTGAATACTCGCAAGAAACGAATCTAGTCAGAGACGTAGACTGAGGCATTTATGGTTTACCTGAAACTTCAACTTGGAGTACTTATTTCAAGCTGGAGTGTTGGGAGTTTTGTTGAGAACCAGGAGGTTGTTTTACATGCTGAAAAAGGGTATCACAAATTTGGTGCTTTAGACATTTCATGTTGATTTGAATAGAATTAAGATCTTAAGAAAAACCCAAGCGTGGTGACTGTGCCTGTCATCCCAGCACTCTAGGAGGCTGAGGCAGGATGATCATAAATTCTGGCCACACCTGGGCAGGCAACCTGCAGTGTAGCAAGATCTGGTCTCAAAAGCTAAAAGGCGTGGCCATGTACTTCAGTGAGAAGGCCCTGGGTTTGATTCCCAGTACCACCCCACCCTCTAAAAAAGTATAGGAGACATGGCATAATTTGTTGGGATGAGAGAAGTAAGTAAGCGCAGACATACTTTTAATTGTGGTTAATATGAATTACCTTCTACATGTTCAGAAAGAGCAAAAAGAATGCGCTGGCTAAACCTCTGGACAGGGTAGAGCCATTTCACTTGGACACTGGGCCCGAGTGGCTGCTCATACTGCTGTGTGTCCGATACACGATCTGCTGGATGCAAGAACACGCAAACGTGGAGACGCAGCAGCAGCATTTTCTAAGAAAGAGGGAAGCGCTGCTCAGATGAGCGGAGATAAGCAGGAGACGGGGTTGCAGGATGGGCCCGCACTGCCTAGGATCCTGAGCTGCGTGTTCGCCTTCCAGAATATCAGTTTCCAGTGCTGTTCTTTCTGTGTTTCACGAGATGTGCCAGATTCTTATCTGGAAATTCCCCACCTCAGAACCATCGTGTGCGGACTCCTTGCAGGCCTCTGTAGGGAGATGCCTTCCCTGTACTACAATCTTCCCCCACTGACTGTTATTCTCGTTTACATCTCCATAGCTCTGTGATCCCAGGCAGGTAATCTCTCTGTGTTTCTCTGCTGCTCAATACAAACAGCATCAGCCACCTGGAGTTGTGAGGATAAATGAGGTCTTTCCCAGGGTGCAATAAACACTTGGTAAATCTCTCATTTTGTTCTTTGTACCTGCCTCAAGCACTTGCCTGAGCTGTCCCAGAAACACTAAAAAATGTTTCATATTGTTGCCTGATGTCCTGAGTCTTAATAAGATATCAATATATCTATGTCTTTGTACACAGCAGTACTTCAGGTCATGAACCCAGTTCTGTCCACGATTCTGGTCTCAAACCGAACTGGTTGAGAATCAAATTTTCTCATAAAGTCAACATGGAACCTGACCGTTGAATTTGATTTGTCAAACCTGGTTTGCAGTTAGAATCATGGAGAGAATCAAGTTCTTGATCTAATGTCCCAATTTGATCTAGATTTCTGTCCGTCTGTCTCTTTGTGAATGAAGTTTTGCCCACTGGGTTTCTTTGAACAGTTTCAAAGCAGGCAGGTGCTTTTGGGTTTTAAAAGCATTTAATTCAAATTTCAGGGCTGGGGTAGAGCACTTGCCTAGCATATGTGAAGCCCTGGCTTTGAGCCCTGGCGGTGCAATCAGTCAATTACTGTCATTTGTAAATATTAACTATTTTTTAAAATAACAGAAATATAGCTTGTAAATGCAAATGTTATAAACAGAACTTAGTAAAGAGTCTCATGTATTATATACTAGTCAATTAGTTCATTTTTATGCTTTTCCTGTTATCTCCAATTATTTTCCTGGCATTGAAATTTGAACTATTAAAAAATTACAAAGTGAGAACTTTTTACCCTGTACTATTTTTCCACATAAATTTTGTGTTCAATCAAAACAAAGTGGAAAAATAAGGAATGCAGTTGAAACACTTAACTGCTGTTTTCATTGCTTTGTATTAGCCAGAAAAACCTTTTGTGGCTGTTGATTGGCTTTTTATATTAAATTCACTTATAGGTTTAAGTAAAAATACTGTACACCTATTCTAACTAAATATGGATTTATTTGCTGCTTTTGGAAAAACATTTATGAGTAAGTTACCCACTATGCATTTATTTGATAAGGATTTATTGTCCTGTTACATAGCGGTTTTAAAGCTGTAAACCAGGCAAAGGCTATAGGTTTTCCAGGCTACCACCTGACAGCCTTTGGCAAACAGAAACTTACTAAATTTTTTTTTTTTTTTTTTTTAGGTTGTTTGAGACAGGGTTTCGCTTTGTAGTTCAGGCTGGCCCTGAGCTCAGCCTCAAACTCACATCACAGCAATCCTCTTGCCTCTGCCTCCTGAGTGCTAGGATTACAGGCGTGACCCACCATGCCTGGCACTGTGGTATGTGGTACTGATTGCTGCTGGGTGTGAGTCTCCACACCCCGGGCCCTTGCACATGCAAAACATGTGCCAGAACCACTGAGCTAAACCCCCGGCCCCAGAAACTTACTAAATTTCATCCTATTTGTCTAGCTTTAAGAGGAATTTGAAGAATCACTAACTTGTAACATGCTCTGTCTTTTCAAGTCTATTGACTGCCATGGTTCTGCTTTTGCAGAGGTCCAGCTGGAGTAAGAGCCCAAGCCCTGGACAGAGATGGAAACCTAGTGGAAGATTTCGTATTTGATGGAGGAGTTGGGGACATTGGAAATCGCATTCTTCACGTGAGAAATGCTCCTTCCCCAGCTGCCACTTCTTCCCTTGCAATTTCTGGAATAATTATAGATGAAATGCAGCAAAGATTTGAATTGTAACTAATGAAAGGAGCCAGATACGCATTAGAACGTGCACATCAGCAACAAGAATGTACTGTACTGTGTTTTTAATAACACTCGAAGAAAATGGTTTTTAAATCTCACTTTAGGTAAAAATAATGATTGAATTATTAAAGTGATGTAATGTAGAAATGATTTTTTAACATTTGAAGTACATACTCTTTCCCTTTTGAAGAGAGAAAAAAGGTGGCAGTTTACCTGTCCTGAATTCCTGACATGGTCAGTGATCTATTTTTAACCTATCATGATCCAATGGAGACTTGGCTCCTTTAGGATTTGGGGAAAAGGGGTCCTTAAAAATTGATATCAGCCAAGCACAATGGCACCTGCTATAACCCCCGCACTTAAGAGAGTGAGGAGGCAGGAGCTTTGCAAGTTTTACTAGCTCAGCCCAGGCAATTTTACAGCTTAACAAGACACCGTTTCAAAAAAAAAAAAAAAAAATCTCTGTAGATGAACTTTTTGACTTTATAACATCTAAGCTTCTTTGTCTTTCCTAGAGAAGAAGATATATTGTAGGTTCATTTTTAAGAGTCATAGGAAAGCTCACTGTTAGGAGCAATATTTGTATTTGGAAATTAAAAATTCTTGAGTTGAAGAAAAAAACACATTTAATTTAGAACTCGGTCTTTATTATTCCCAGTATCTTTATGAAGCTCTTTGTAACACCATCATGGTGTCCTTGCTAGTGGGATTGTTGCCTACTGTACAGTCTTACGCGGTTGAGAAGCTACACGCATCTAGGACTGAAAGGTTTTTATAAGACCACTTTTAGAATTCTGACACTAATGTATAGAACTCTGTGGTTTTCAACAGTTTTATCTCTTACATCTCAGTCCTTTCGTCACATCCAGGCTCTCAAGGCGTTGGCCATGATCACTAATGATTCATACCTATTTGGTTTTCAGAGCTCTTCTAAACTCTTACCAGGATATTTCTCCAGTTTGGATAAATATCTAACTTTGAGGCATTCACTTTTGTAAACCGCGAAAGTGCCTTACAATCATGTGTACTTCAGAAGTGTGTTAAATCAGTGCCCAGTGCCATAGTGTATACTGTTTGTATATGTGGTTTATCTGATGAACTGTTTCTTACAATTCAGAAACCTGGTAAATAAAGATGTAAATGAAAATGTGGCCATCTGACTGAGGACACAGAACCACCCATTAGATGAGTTTTTTTTTTTTTGTCCATTCTGTCCTATCTCTCTCTGGATTAAACATCCATTCTCCATTTTTTCTTTCCTCTGATCTCATGAAAGCAGTGTGGATGGACGAGTAGGAAAGAGGCGCATGTTAGCTAATAGGAAAAACTTTTGTTTCCTTCCTTTTCACTTCAGTCCTCGGTGATTACATTGATTGAGCTACCTCAACCATTAAATTGAAAGGATACACATCATCAGCTCGAGTTCAATAGCAGCACATCCTAGGTACATAGACGAGGCCGTTCTCCAACACTTGGGATGGGCATGTTGAAAACATTAAGCAATCACTGGCAGACGGAGGAACAAGCACTAATGGTCCATCCTAACAACCGATTCCAGCAAGAAATGCACCCATAGGATATTTCCCTGTTCTCTTACAAGACTACTAAGAGATAGAAAATAATGTCATTCTCTATTTCATCAACAGAAAGACTGAGTACACAGTCAACTGTGAAAGACTGAAATCACAAAAATAACTTTCCTAGTTGAAGTGATCCTCATTCCATTTTGGTCTGTACTATATCCCCGAAAAGTATACATTGAAAATGTGTTAAAAGTGTTTTGAACATAATAGATATTTTGTTTATAAAACATTTGATATTTATGTTATTAAATACTGTTATGATATTTAAGAATTGTGTGTCTTTCTCAGAGAAAAAAATGTATATTAGTATTAAAATATTTTAATGAGCTTTGATGGTGAAAAGAACATTTTTAGTTCCATAAAAACTTTTATTTGAGTAAATACTCTGTGTAAAACATAAAGTGTCATAACATTAGGTAGTCTTTAAAAAATTAAAAACAAAACGTGGCTCAGCATCACATATCCTGTTATCCTAGTACTTAGGGAAACCGAGGCAGGAAGACCTCAAATTTAAGTCTCTAAGGGCAGTATAAGATTGTGACTCAAAATTTAAAAGAAATTTAAAAATTACTTCGGTGTTTGTATACAGTATAAAAATGAAGCAGTTGGGCCAGGAATTTAGTTTGGTGGTACTGTACCTGCCTGGCAAGCACAAGGTCCTGAGTTCCACTTCCAGTACTGGGAGGCAGTATAGTTTATTTGTTGGGTTACAAGTAAATTACTTTAGCTTTAAAATATTTTGTTTATGAGGGACTCTTTAGTCCACAAGCAAGTACATTCTTTTGGGTGTTTGATGTTATGTAACTAAACTCCTTTATCCACACACATTCACGTATATCAAAGTCCTTGCCTTGATCTTCCTAAAGTTTACAGTATTTGGGGAGCTGCCATTGCTATTGGCAGAGTTCCATCTCCGCTAGGCCTTTTGGAAATCTGCCTGCCGGCCTGTGGGATAACTTTAACTTTCAGAACCTTCTTCAAAGGACGGTGGTGTGTATTGGCAGGCCCTGGCCAGTGGGATCCTCTGGGCCTGTATTTGGAAGCCGTCCAACCCTGAGGACCGTGACTGGGGACCCCGTGAACCTAGTAGAAATGGCATCTATGCTGTTTAGGAGCCGGCTTTGCCTCTTGGGCCCCTGCTTTGTGTGCAGGCTACTTTGTTCAGATTTTTCCTCATCTTTTTTAGTATAAACTGTTTAATATCTAAAGATACTGTAAAGATTTTTAAGGAGGAATTGAGTTGGTTGCTGAATTTTTCTAATATAGGAAGTTTTTGAAATCTTTTCATTAAGATTTAAGGTAGAAAGTGAGGGCATCAAGATTTAAGGTAGAAAGTGGCTAAGAAAAAGAAAGGTGTCTAGTTTCTACCTATTAAAGACTTTAAGAATGGAAATAAGGTCCAAAGCCCTGAAGGAAGAAGCAGTAATACCAGCCACCTCTACTTTTTTTCCCCTTAGTATATGTTTGCAACACATGTTCTACAATCATCTTGGTGAGTAGGGAGGTACATAATACACTTTGCCATCTTTTTTATAAATTCCCTTCCCCCTCCCTCCTGCCTCTCTCCTCCTCTGACTCCTCCTTTCTTCATTTTCATTCTTATTGATATTAATCTTAGTTCCTGTTATGGCATCTAATATGTATACTCTTTGAGGTTATTAGGTTCCTGTACATGGAATATCTGTATTCTACTTATCTCCCCTTCTCCCTCACACCCCTCCCAACTCTGCTTCAGTAGCCCCCAAATCCTAGAAAGAAAGGATCATGTCCTTTTTTTATCAAATGCTATTATTTGCTGCTAAGGGAAGTGTCTAACATAAGAGGCGTTTTAAGATTCTTTTGCCTCTTGGATACAATGATCAACTTTACCTTTCAGATGCTGCAAGAGATGAGTGTGCTGGCATGACTTGGGCTGCCCAGGGAGCCTGCACTTTAAATTTAGGAACAGTTAACGAGGGACTAGGAAGAGCAGGATGTCTGTCATTACAGAGACCTGAATTTCAGCTCAGCTCTGAAACTCTGACCTGAACTTCAGCTCTGAAGTTGCTTACAACTTTAGAATTGCTTCTTTTAACTTTGTTGCTCTGAAAGTTATGCAGTAAAACAAAAGGGCTATAGGACTGATTTTTTTTCCCCATGTCAGTCAGACTTAATTTTGCCCACTGAGAATTTAATAGTTGTTCTCTATGAACAAAAGTGTTTTGGGGTGTCTGAGTAGGACTGGGAAAAGGCCTCCCGAATCATTGGTTATTCATTAGTTGTTTCCCAGAATGTCTAGCTCCTTTGAGCTCTAATGGCATGTTTTTGTTTTGTTTTATGAAGATTCTTGATCAATCATTCCAGCTGGGGCATATACAAAGATCTGATTCCCGGATCCTTCTAAATACCAGGAACCGATGGATAGAGGTATAGATCAGTGGTACAGTGTGTGGTTCTTAGTCTGCATCAGGCCCAGGGTTTAGTCCCTGACACCATAAAAATAAATACTGGAACCAAGAAAGTTGATAATATTACAGGCAAATAGGAAAAAATTACCTTCTGAGATCCAGTGCTGTGCCTTAGGATTTAGAGATACAGAGATGCTTTTTTTTTGTTTTTCAATGTGCAGGTTAGGATTTTGTGGTTGGTGATGAACTTTTAAGTGTACTTTCAATTTAGACTTTTCCCCAGAACTACTGGGTAAATTTTTTAGAATTAAAGAAACAAAAAGCCTAGTATTAAATACTTTGTTATTTTAACAAGGTTGATAAGATATAGAGAATTACAAGATTCTACCAACATTTCCAGTTGAGAGGATGATGGTCTTCTGGAAGAAGCCCACGTGGATGCTGTTTATTCTAAGAATGGATATGTAGACAAGAATCATATGGTTGAAGAGAATCTGAAGGGTTATTCTAAACTACTCGGCTTCCAAGAGTACCAGCAAGAGGACTCCATTTCAGATTGCACCAAAATAACATACTATTGTCCCCCAATTAGAGGGTAAAGGTGCTTTGATCAAGAAAACAAACAACAACAGCAAAACCTTCAAGTTGGCAAAGTATGAAGGCCCTTGTCTATAGTCCCAGCTACTTGGCAGCCTGAAACAGGAGAATCATTTGAACCCAGGAATTTGAAGACAGCCTTTGTAGTACTGCAAGATCTCCATTTCAAAAGCAAAAACCTTGAAGTTTGAGTATCTGGAAAGAATAGTATATTGTAGTTATAAAATAATACTTTGCTGTGGGTAGTGATATAAATAAACACCACATTTTCTACCTCTGAGAGAGGAAATTTTTGCTTTTTAGTATATTATTTTGGCTTTTGTTGCAAGGAGTGATTCTATCTAGTTAAGTGAGACACACCACATCAACAGAAGGCTGATGATGTAGTCTGAGTTGGGTGTTCTAGAACAGATCTCAAAATCCCACTAGAAACCAAGCCATGAAATAACTATGAGATGTGATCAAAATATACAGTGAATGTTTAAAATTATTAACATAAAAGACACATTGTCATGAAATCCCTTCAAAATACTTTCCTTGGGCCGAGGATTTAGCTCAGTGGTTCCGGCTCCTGCCTTGCAAGTACAAGGGCCCGGTTCGATCCCCGGTAACCAAATACAACAGTGCTGGGTGTGGAGACTCACGCCTACCCATCAGCAATTAGAACCACATACCACAGTGCCAGGCGTGGTGGCTCATGCCTGCTGTCCCAGCACTCGGGGAGGCAGAAGCAGGAGGTATTGCTGTGAGTTCAAGGCTGAGCTCAAGGCCAGCCTAAACTATAAAGTGAGACCATGTCTCAAAAAAAAAAAAAAGTTTCTTCACTTTAAACCACTTAACCCATCATTCATGCCACTTTCCTTTTTTTTTTTTTTTGCAGTACTGGAAATCAAACTCAGGCCTTTGTGCTCATGAGGCACACGTGGGGCCTCTGAGCCACATCCCTGGCCTTCCTGCCACTTTCTGAAGCAGTTCTGCAAGTCCTCTTTCATCAACGTCTTTCTGAGATGTAGTAAAAAAAAAAAAAAAAAATAGAGCAAATGTTGCTGCCAGCTGTCATCCAATAGAAAAGGAGGCTCAAAAACATTGCGTGTGCTGGTCTACCTTATGCACCTCATCTGGCACTATGAAACTTCCATCTCTCCCCTGATGTCAAAATGTCCATGAAAGGTAAGTGCTGTAAATCATTAAGACCTCGAGGCCAGCCACAACAGTGCAGCTACGACACGAAAGAGGACTTTCAGAACTGTTTCAGACAGTGGCAAGAATGATGGGCTGTATATTCACAGTGCAGGAAGTATTTTTAAGGGAAGGAATGACAATGTGTCTTTTACTGCAATAAATATTTTTAAAAATGAAAATGAGTGTTCTCTGTATTTTTTGGTCATACCGTGTTGACCCACCCACAGCACAGTGGATCTAAGCTATCACTTCTGCTATACACAACAGTGACTAAATGATGTTTGCCAGCAGAAATACTAGATCAGCAGCTTACAGATCACTCCTGCCTTCCAGAGCCTCGTCCCAGTGTATCTCATAGGCCTAATGCAAGACATATACGGAACTAGCCCTGGCTGCAAGGGAAACTGGGAAATACCTGTTTTAGCTTTCACTCTGACAGTGGAAGGGTCAGTGTATGCTGCCTACTATAGACTATATCCAGTGTACTCATTAGTCACAAATAGCAAATAATTTAGGTAAATTATGAAAATTGTTAACACTTTGGGGCAAATAAGCCAATATTTACTTCATTTCTTTTTACTAAGTTCCATATTCTCTGATCAGCCACATCCATATATGATTCCTGACAAATCAACCCTTTGGCTGGTAGCTGTACCGCACAGATTATGAATACAGTTATTGTTGCCAGTTCAACTTGATAACCCTGAAGACATGGAGGATTTTATTGTTACAGTATAAAAAGCAAGGACTTGAATAGAGTCTTTCCCTTTCACATTTACTGTAAGAGTTGGTGTCTGGGATAGCTGCTTAACAATATTACTTTCCATCTGGTAGTGGTAACAACAGATTGATCTCAGTGGAATCTTTTTTTTTTTTTGTATCAAGAATCAAACTCAGGGCCTCAGGCTGGCCAGGCAGGTACTTGGCCGCTGAGCCACATCCCTGGACCCCTCTCAGTGTGATCCTGATACTCCCGCAACAGTAATGTCATTTCTGTTCAGGAACAAGTAGCATGTAACATATAAACCCTCATATATGTGGGTACAATAAATAAATCTTTTTGGAATTTCATTAAAAATTATAGTTTCTCCTGAGAAGACATTTTTGGTGTGCGGTCTCTTTTAGGGGGTAGGTTTTCTGGGCATGAATTTACGATAAAGTATCTGCTATAAGTTCTGTCAGGCAAACGGACTGAAGAAGACCAAAGTTAGCCACGGCAGTGAACCGTGAAAGTGAGTGACAACCACATGTATTGTTTCCTGTGGTGTTGCTTTGGTTTACTACTGACTGGCAGCACTTGTAGTTTTAAATAAATTGAGGAAGTATAAAATAGTAAATGGGAGAAATGTTGAGTAAGTCTTTCTTGAAATTGTTTTCTGGTGAAAGAATATGAGTGGTAAAATTTTAATTACTTTTAAAACGAAACATACGTTTGGGTCATTGACATTATCCCTCAAAGCCATTCTAAATCTGGAAAAGGTAAGCAAAATTACTATATATCCAGTTATGAATGTAATAATCAGTGTATTAATTTCAGTTCAGATTTGTGATTGAGCTTTTTGTTATATGTATGTGCACCCTCTTAGAATGTCAGTGTGCTTATTATTTCCATTTTTTTAACACTTGAGGACAAAGATGACTTAATGTTTTGTACAAATAATGTATTTAGATTCACATTCAAATAACACATTCAAAGTCACAAAAAGGTACAGAGTAAAAAAATTCCCTTCTCTCCTCCAGCTGTCCAGATTTGACCTCCATGACAACAAAGCTCTGGTGATTCATGCATAAAAATTATATTTATATACATAAAATATTACCCACTTTAAAAAGACATGGTACCATATTCTATGTATGTTATACATCCTGTGCTTTTCATCTTACAGTATATCTTGGAGAATGTTGCACAGAGGCCTGGCTATTTTACCATAATTTCATAGGTTACAATATATGGATTTACTATTATTTATGGAGCTGGAACCCTAGTGCTACTGAAGATTATATACATTGTTCTTAGGGTATGTTTTTGTTTTGGTCTTGCTATAACAAACAACACTTTTTATCAAGTGATTTTCCATATGAACAAGTCCGGGCACTGTTTATCTCTGGGATATATTCTTAGAATTTGCTAGGTCCAAAGGTATGTACCTTCAAACTTTGTTGGTTTTGTTTTTGTTCTGTTTTATTTCCCTTTTGACTTAGAGTCTTGCTGTATTTCCCAGGCTGGTCTCCAACTTCTGGGCTCACGTGATCCTCCTACCTCCCTAGCCAACAGAGCAGCTGAGACTCTTGATGGGTGCTGTCCTCCCTAGCTTCTTGAAACTTTAAGAGGTACCAAATAATTGTCCTGGATGGAAATTGATACAGTTCACACTCCCATCAATAAGAGTGCCTTTTTTTTTGTATCTTCAACATCATACAATGAGTGAATCAAATTTTTTTATCAAATAATAGTATGCTTTATATAGTACTGTAGTTTTCTTGAGTGCAGTATATTGATATATATTTTTTCATTTATGACCTACATTTTTTTAATTGAGTTTTAGTCTTACCAATTTACAGGAATACTTTTGTATGTTAGGGAATTAACACTTTCAAAACGAGTTACAGATACTTTTTTTGGGCTTAGTTTGTGATTTGGGGGGTGGGGAGTATAGGGACCATGTCTTGCACTTTACAATCAAACTTATCAATCTGAATTTTGTGGCTTATGAAAAGATTTTTTGTTGCTTGCCTAGCACATGTGGAACTCTGGATTAAAATCCCACTACAGGAAGAGAAAAGGATCGTTTGTACTCTGAGGATATAAACAAATTATTTTGTTGTTTCTTTTTAGATGTGTAAATCTTTGATCTAGCAGGAATTTATGCTAGTGTAGTGTGAGGGGTATGAATCCAACTTTTTTTTTTTTTTTTAGATGGTCCACTTGTCTGGCTGGGAGACGTTTTACTGGTGTCACTCTTGTATTATTCTCCATGTGCACGCGGATCACATTTCTGCTCGCCTCGCCCACTGATCACAACTCAGATGCCTGTGGAGATGAGGCAGGTTACGTAAAAGGGTGCAGAGTGCCAGGTGGGAATCATAGCCAACTGGAAATGGGATGGCATAGTTTCTCAAAGAGGGCAGCCACTACCCGGCGCCTGCTGATTACTCCTGTGCGCAAATGCAATAATGTTGCCAAAGCTTTGTCAAGAGAAGCTGGGAATACAGATTTTTATTTGGAACATCTTGATTTTAAAACGGTAACAACCATTTTTAAATTTTAAATAAAGCCTTGGCTAAACAAAATGTGTCTGCAGGCCAGATTAGGCCCGGAGAAGCCTTCCAATATCCTCGGCTAAGAATAAAGCTTCCCACCAACAACTTTATTCTCCTGGGAGAAAATATAGTATAGTCTAGTTTGCTTAAAGACAGATCTGGGAGCAGGAGAAGAAAGTTAAGTGAGGATCCTTTACCTAAGCCAAAGTTTCTAAAGATTAACTGGAGAAATGCAAGCTTTGCATGATTCTACCTTTTATCCCAAGCACATGGGATTGTGGATGTGGCCTTTTATTACAGGGCATTCTTGGATTAGAAAAATGATCTCCCGTGTTTTACAAGTCTGCTGTGGGCCTTATGCCAAGATGACAAAATGGTGTGTGCTGGGGAGGTTACTGCACAGCTACTGATTATGGAACCAGAATAGTGCCACAAGCTTGTTTTTCACCTTCTCCCTTTCCCTTCTTCCCCGTGGATGCCTGGGGACAGACAGTACATGACTATTCCTCACATCCTGTCAAAAGTCACATGCTCGGCATTTCTAGTGGGATCCAATTTGTGCTAATGATAAAATTTCCAGAGTCTCTGTTTTTCAACTCAGAAAACCTCAGGGTCCGAGGATCTGTTCTGGGTTGCTAATGAGTACGACAGAACTATGAGCGGACAGGTAGAATCAGCATCCTCTATCATTTGAAGCACACACACGGTTCGATAAACAATTTCAAGTGAAAGATCTTTAAATTCGAGCTCTATTACTGTCATTTTTTTTCCTGTTTTGGAACCAAAAGCATGTGGTAAGAGACTTACACGCCCCAAAGCCCACTCTAGGAACAGTTCCTATCTTCCTGTATACAGAGAAGCCACGGAAAGCATAGATACGCGAAATAGCGTGGCGTTCTCTCCACCCCTCTCCTCTGCCTCCCACGACTGCAGTCCTGCGGCTCAGGCTCAGCAGAAGTCGCAGAGGGTCGGACTGCCTTGGGGGGTCGGGAGGTGGTGCTCGCGGCCGAAGCAGCCAGAAAGTTGGGGCGGGCGCCCGCAGCAGGCCTCCGCGCAGTTCCCAGGACGGACGGACGGACTCCCCGCGCCAGGCCCCAGCGCCGCGCCGCGCCGCGCCGCGCATGCTCCGTGCGGGCTCCGCCGGCGGCCCGGGATAATGAGCGCCGCGCCGAGGGGGTGGGCCGAGCCGCGACCGCGCGGACCCGGAGCTCGGGGGCGGCCCCGGGGCGCAGCTCGCGGCTGCTGAGGGCGGTAGCGGCTGGCGCGCCACGCGCGAGTGTGGCTGCGGCTTGGACACTCACGCCCGGTCCCTAGGGCCCTCGGAGGTGACTCGGCGGGCCGCGCCGGGCGGCGTTGCCTGTCGGGAGGGCGAGGAGAGGCGATGAGGAGGCCAGCGGCCGCCGCCACCGTCCGCGCGCCGCGACCGTAGCGGGAGCCGCGCGGGGCGAGGCCGGCGGGATCCCCGGCGCGCGGCGGCCCGGGACAAAGGAGGAGGAGCCGCCTGCAGAGGGTCGCCGCCGGGGTCGCCGCTCTTCGCCCGCGGCGCCCTCCAGGCCCGGGCCGCCGGGGCCGAGGAAGCCGCCGCGGGCCCGCGCCCGTCTGCCCGCCCGCCGGCGCCGCCCCCAGCCGCCTCGGCCGTAGCCGCGGCCCGGGCCGGGCGGGAGGCGGCGGCCGCCGGCGAGGCGAGGCGAGGCGAGGCGAGGCGGCCCGCGCCCTGCGCGTCAGGCCCGCGGCACCCGATGCGGAGGCGCTGCAGCCGGGGCCATGCAGCAGGCGTCGCAGCCGTACGAGTTCTTCAGCGAGGAGAACAGCCCGAAATGGCGGGGGCTCCTTGTCTCGGCCCTGCGGAAGGTCAGTGCCTGGGCAGGGAGGGCCGGGGGAGGTGCGGGCAGGAGATGGGGGTGCCCGGCCCGCCGCGCCGGAGTTGTGTCGGGGAGCAGCGCCGTCCTCTCCACGCGCGGGCCCTAGGGTCGAGCCGTTGCTCTTTTGCTGGCGGACTCGTCATTGCCTGTTGCATCCTGAAGGACGTTTGCTAAAGTTGGGGTTTTTTTGGCCAGGTCCCGGAAGGAAGGTTTTGTTATGATCATAAAACTGGATTTCATGTTGCAGTCAGGCAACTTCCGCCGTTGACCAGTTTGTTGTCCTTAGGCTGGATTCGGGCAAGAGAGCAGATGCTAAACAATATCTAAAACAAAAGCACATTTTCAGGTCGGGGAATTACTTTTTAATTAAGTTCTTTGTCCACCCCCAGGCAATTTGCTTGTCAAGGTGTCCATTCACGTATGAGGCAATGCTTTTTTGTAATATGGATATGTTTCATATGTGTGAAATGTGAGTGAGTCATAATTTTTCGGTTCTTGAGGTAAATCTAAAGCACCTCCCTAACTTCCTGCAAACGATGTCTTACCTGAATACAAGAGGTTTCTCTTACATAATTTGAGAAGTTTCTTCTTCCTAGAGTCCGATTTAGAGCTTGAAATCAAGGAACGAAAATAGGGGGGCTTGTCCAAATCAGGCCCGGTAACTTTGGGTGCATCTCCAGGGTGCATCTGTCCTGTTCGTGGTATTAGTCTCCCTCCCTGAATTTAGAGAACAACCATACTATCATTTTTCCCATAGATCTTTTTTGTAAGGTCAGGAGAAGTTTAAAGAGCTACATGTGTTCAAGATTAACTACCAAGCCTTTGCCATTGAGGCAGACTTAGTCTTTTCTGCCTTTTGTGCAACATATCCAAGAATAAATTTTAAGTTAGTAAAGAAAGAAACCACTAATTTGAAAGACTGCATTTGGAAAACAATTCTTCATATAGTAGTGTGTTTTAAAAGTTCACACTTTTCCGTCATGCATGCAGAATTTCAGATTTTCTATTTTCATAATTCTTAACAAAGAAATACAGCTTCCCTTGGGATAAAGCACCAGGTCATGTCTTCTTAAGGCACTTGATGGAATTGATTGTCTTTTCACTGGGGTACCAGCTTCTGGAGTATTCAATCGACCTTCCTTCCGTTAGTAGCTCCATCCTCTAAGGAGAGAACAAAATGGAAAGTGTGCCGATTGATGATAATGAACCTTGGCCTGAATTAAAAGTGAAGGGGGAAATGCTTGGGTAGTCATTAGCCTTTATACCACACCGAAGTGCAAGTACAGTTACTGGGTAGGCCTGTATTTGTATTGTTGGTGATGTGGTGCCGGAATATACGTGCCCATTATACTTTTTGGTAGCAAATAGTATTTAAGTGTAGGTAACTTTGACCCTAGTAATCCTGGTTTTCTAAGCTAGGTCAGAAACAAAACCAGGTCTAGCGTCCTGTCCCAGTCCATTGCTTTGGTCCTCTTACTTTGTATTTATATATTGTGTTTGTCAGGTATCATGGATATCCTTTACTTATGAAATAAATACATAGCAGAAAATTTGGTCTCTGTGGTGAACTTAAAAGGCAGTTGTATTAATTTATTGCTATACTGTGACAGAACTGAGGTATATTACCATGGAAAACTATTAATATTTTTGGTGAAAGCAGTTGGACTATATCCTCTTTTGTGATATTTGCAACGTTGCAATAGGTAGGATTGTAATGCCTGATAAGAGTTGTAGCATGGAGGCGCTCAAAACTGAGTCTTTGCAAGAAGTTTTAAACTTAGTGGTGGCAGCCTGTGGAACATGAGCTGTAGCCAGGTGTTTGTCATCACAGCTCCAAAAGGTTCACCTTTACTGGAGTATATCAATCGTCTTTGTACAGTTAGAGTTTCTACTATTTCTGGGCAAATACATCAGAATATCTAGGCTAAGGATATAGCTTGATGGTAGAGATCTCCCTAGCATGCTTGAGCCTCTGGGTTTGATTCTCAGAAGGGGAAAAAAATCTATAACTTGACCTTCTTTCCTCAAGTAATGATAAAGTTAGAAAGACCGCTGGAGCTTGAAGGTAGTTTTTCTCTCTTCCAGTTGGTGTTGCCATTAAACAGAGGATGCGTTCTAGCTTTCTGTATTCATCTAACATTTACTGAATATATTTTAGGTCATGGCACCATGCTGGACCCTAAGAATATAAAGATGAATTTTTTTAAAAAGTAAAAGCCTGCTCTAAAAGGTATTTACTCTAGGCCAATAGTAGCAAACCTATGGCACATGTATCATTTGTTTTTCTTTTAAGACACAAGATTTTAATGTAGAGTGTTTTTTTCTAAACTAGAACTTCAGTATTCAGGTTTAATTACAGAATCGGCACTTCGTGATAAATGGGGGTTTGAGGTTGCAGTGGGGCAGTCAGTCTCTGCAAGTTTCATCAGCAATTGATACATCAACAATTCTAAATTTTTAAATTTTAGTTTATGTAAATGAGGTAGCAGTTCTGAGCTCAGATTTCTTTATCAGCAATATGTGAGAAAGGAGTAGTGTAATTTAATTTACTGTGTCAGGTCAGTTCACTTCTGCATGATGGCAGAACCTTCAAAACTGATAAAATAAAATTTTCAGGAAGGTAAAATCATGACTTTTGAAGCAATGTGTTTATGAGGTCATCAAGTGTCAGTTTCAGTTAATTTAGTGAGATTTAGTACTATATTAAAGCTACTCATATTTACATTTGAGTATTTATAGACTAATAAAGGTTAAGGTTTTAGATTAAATATAAGATTAACATCCTGCAAGAGCACAAAAATTTAATTTGGGGTTATCTTTTCCACTGGATGGAAATTATTTGCATCTTTACCAGCCAAAATTCTGTAAGTAAACCTTACAGATTTGTAAAATAGGAAGTGATTGAAAATTCAAGCAGAGTACTGCACTGAGAAACAGTATTCTTTTGCTTAGTTTGAAGCTTTGGCTGGCTACTATGAATGCTGAATGTGTGTGTGAGGGGACAAAATCCCAGTGTTGACCTTGGAAATCCAAGAGGTGATCAGTTCTGTAATCCATATGGTAAAATTGGAGTGATAGAAGATAAACATTGGGCCCATGCAAAGATGAACAGATCTGTGAAATATTCCATTGAAGAAAAAGAAATCCCAGTACTTGAGGCGGAGACACTTCTTATCTCAAATGAATGAATGAACAAATGAATGAACGAACAGAAAGAATTCCAGTGTTCCTTAGCTTTTCATTTGCTCTTTACCTATTATTTTCCTGTGGTGCAGGGGATCATTGATCGACACTCCCAGTTTCTTTAACTTTTAAAACAAAGTCTCACACAGGGCATCTAAAAATATGCAGAGATCTGCAAGCAAAGTGACATGACACTTCTAATGGATAATACATGGGTTGTTCCCCATTACTGCTGAATTATGTATCTTCCTAAAAGAGCCAGCAACTTAAATGCTGTCTCTACTACTCTCCCAGAACATAGAAGCTCTCATGTTACTTGGAGGAAAAAAAAAGAGCATCAGATATATTTGTAAATGTAGTTTATTACCTGTCTTTGAAGTGCCTTTTATGCTTTGTGTATATTGCTGCTTGATTGTGTGCTGAGATAAATCCTCATTCTTCATATGATAGATATGCTTTAAAATAATTCCACCAGGTTTTTCAGGCACTTGTATTTCCTTTGTAGATACTTAAAAAATAAAAATTAAAAAAAAAAAAACAGGTTGTGAAAAAGAAAATGTCTCATTATTTGTAGTTACAAGTTTGCGAGAAAGATAGAAAGAATTGGTTAAATTCCTGGGTTTAATTTGATTTGGGTTAGATACCCCTACCCTGTGACAGTGTGTTGCTAAATACCTATCTAAAAGGCAAGGAATATGAAAGAAGGTTGGGGTTAATTAGTGGCAGTTATAGCAAGGAAAAAGAAAGTAAGGGTTTTAACTGAGAAATGTTCTTGTGAAATCTGATTCTAGTGTTCATTTCTTTGTACTGTGTCTCTTGGAAATTTGTTTTAGAATACTATAAAAAGTGTAAAATAATTGGAGCATATATTACTAAGTATCTCCTATGCTCAGGGCAGTAGTCCTACTAAAGCTTGTATTCAAAATGACTGGCAGAGAGATGAGGGGCAGTTATAATTATCTGAAAGATCATGAACTAACAAAACAAGAAGAGAGATTTGAGATAAAAGGAAAAGTAAAAATAGGACTTGTTTTAAAGAACAAGAGATGAGGTCCCTATGGTAGGCTATATATATATAGACCAAGTTAAAGTCTGCCTAGGACCAGAAAGTCTTGTAGGATTATCTTGTGTGTAGCAGAGCAATTATATTACCTTGATCAGAGTTGTTTTTAGAAAAGATAATGCCAGATAAAAACCAGAAGCTAATAGAGATCCTGTGATTTTTATGACATCAGGCTTACTCTGGATTTCCTATAGCCACTAAATATAACAATAGAACTCCAGGGAATCGTTTGGAATTGTTCCAAACAAGTAATGACCCAAACCGACCCATGAGGTACAGCCAGAACTAGATGAGCATTAAGAATGCATTTTAACTTGCTGCACTTAGCTTTGTCAGCTATGATTTAGAAGTCTTGTTCTATTTTCAGTTTAATTTTGGTATGGTATATTCGGAGCAGCAGTATTCCATTAAAGTGCTTTATGTTGAGTATCCAAAGCATTACCTGAGTTACCACTTGGCATAAATCAAATGTATGCCTTTTATATTAACCGTGGTCTCCCTTTCAAGGGAGTAGTAGTTTGAATATATCCTCTGTTAGCCTGGGTATTTTGGTGAGAAAGGAACTTTAATGTAACTAATGGATTTAGCACTGTCTCATGTAATAAAATTAAAAATTAACCTAAAATTATTATTTTTTTCATAAAAATATCTGATAGTTAAGTAAAAGCATTTTGAAGTGTATAAGGTTATGTAATTCACCCCCCCCCCTTTTTTTTTTCTTACGGAGTCTTATTATACAGTTCAGGCTGGCCTCAAACTCATAGTGGTCCTCCTATCTCAGACTTCCATATGCTGGGATTACAGGTATCACCACCACATCAAGCCTCATGTTAATGTGTATTAGTGAAGCAACGCAAACGAAGACAGCATAAAAACCTATGTATTAATATTAGGCAAAGTTTACTATAGTTTTGTTCCTTAAACCATTTTGTAAACTCCATCTGTGTTACTTGGAAAACACTGTAGTTCTTTTTTACTTGATCCATTAGCATCGTGTGATAGTTGGTTCTTTCTTCTTGAAATCCTTTTCTTATTTGACTTCCCAAACACCAAACTCTTCTAGTTTTTTAGACATTACTTCTGGTTTTTTAGATACTATACTCCTGTCTTGATTGTTCTTCATCTTCTTAACCACATCATTCTGACTTCCCTAGAAATTAGGGATCTAGTTGTTATAGATGTCTTTTCTTTCTTTCTTTTTCTTCTTCCTTCCTCTTTCTTCATCCTTCATCCATGCCTGAGGGTTGAACGCAGGGTCTTTGACCCGAGCTATTTTATTTTTATTATTATTACAGTAGTTTTATTTTGAGATAGTATTTTGCTGAGTTGCCCAGGTGGGAGTCAGACTTGTAATTCTCCTACCTCATCCTCTGGTATTACAGGTGTGAACTGCTGTAACAGTTGTGTGCTACCTCGCCTGGCTTTTCTCTTTTTCTTCTTCCCACTTCCTTTCCTTTCTCTGCCCTTCCCTTTCTTTCTTTCTTTTTCTTTTCCTTCTTTTCCCTTCCTTTTAAAAAATTTTCTTCCCTCCCTTCCTTCTTCCCTATCTTGTCCCCTCCCGTTCTTCTATGGTAAGGATTGAACCTGAACCTTGTACTTGCTAGGTCTACCCTTAACATGGAGCTGCATCCCTAGCTCCAAACTCATCTTCCTACATCAGACCCATCTCCTAAACAGCTTTCATGTTATATCTTGATATTTCCACGTAGACGTATGCTAGGCATTTCAATAATACTGAATTTGTCTTGGCTTCCTGAACTTGCTGCTTTTGTAGTAGTTCCCTATCAGTAAATGTCTACTCCAGCCTTCTAGTTATTCAAACTAAAAATCTTAAGTTGTTTTTGTATCTTGTCTTTTCATTCCATATATCTAATTTGTCAGAAAATCAAATTCTTCTAACTCTTACTTCAAGGTATGACTGTACTGAGTCAATATTTCAGGCTGTTCCTTCTACCACCTAAAGCCAGATCTTCGCCAGTCTTCTGGATTATTGAAATACCTTCTTAACTGTTCTCTTCACTCTTGGTTCATTTGATCTTATTTCAACACAGTGGAGAAAAGTGAGATTATGTCACTCTTTTGTTCAAAGCTTTGTTCGTGCATTTCAAAATAAAAATAATTCTCTTGATGGCCTGTTATGCCCTTTTATAGTCTGATACTTCCCTCAGCCCCCTCTAACTCTGACCTTACCCCGTACTAACTTTCTTATTCTTTTTTTTTTTTTTTGAGACAGGATCTCGCTTTGTGGTTCAGGCTGGCCCTGAGCTCAGCCTCCAACTCACATCACAATCCTCCTGCCTCTGCCTCCCGAGTGCTGGGATTACAGGCGTGCGCCACCACGCCCGGCACTGTGGCATGTGGTACTGGTTGCTGCTGGGTGTGGGTCTCCACACCCAGTATTGTTATGTGGTTACCGGGGAATCGAACCCGGGCCCTTGCGCTTGCAAGACAGGCGCCGGAACCACTGTGCTAACTCCCCGGCCCCCACTTTCTTATTCTTTTAAGACCTCTGACGTGTGCTAGCTTCAGGACTGCCGTGCTGGTGTATCTTCTTCCTGGAACACCTTTTCTTCAGATAATCATGTAGCCAGCTCTTTTTTTTCCTTTAGATCTTTCTAGCCATACATCATCTCCTTGGAGAGGCCTTCCCCTGCAGCCCAGCTGGAGCTGCTACACCTTGGTGCTTTTTGGACTATCTGCTATACCCAGAACCCAGCTCATCATCTCCCTTAAACCTGCATCTGCATTGTAAGTGGTGCACCAGTCACTAGCCAGAAGTTCAGTCATCGCCTTTTCCTTTCTCTTACACTGGACTTTTATCTCATCACTAACCCTTGATGATTCTTCTTCCTAAATGAAGAATTATCTAACTTTTTTGGTATATATCCCCGCAAAAACTTAGAAAAACTAATTTCTTTAAGTGACATCTCACAGTTTTCATCACAAGTTTAAGAACTAGTTGTAAAAGATATAATTTGGTATGTGTTATAAATACTGATGGTTTTAAGGTAAAACCGTTCAATCTTAAATGTATCTAGTGGAATCTACCAAAATAATTTGATATCCACCACCATCCCTTTAAAATAGACATGACAAAGTACATCTTTCATAGTTGGGAACTTTGTGCAGTTTTCTCTGTGAACTTTTCAGCCCATTTCTACATAATTATGTTTTTTGGTTTAAAAGTCTTTAAATGCACTATATCCCTTTATTGTATTTATACTTCTTTACAACAGCAGAAAGTCTATACATTGAGTGTTTACAAACTTTCTGTACGACCATAAAGCTTTAAAAACTTTCTCTCAGCCAAGTCTGATGGTACTCTCACCAACTTAGTGATTTAGCAAGACCCTGTCTCAAAATTTTAAAAAGAAGAGGGAAAGAGGGAGAAAACATAGTTCAGTATCGGTTTTATCCCCAGTACCCTACAGATACAGGAGAAGAGCAAAACTTTTCTTTTCAGTTGATTATTAATAAATGTTGATCAAAGCAGCATAAGTATCATTAATTTTGAAAAATAATCACCAGAAAGCTTTATGGAATATGTATTTATCAATAACATCTGTGCAGCTGCTTGCATTGTTTTTATTTATGCTAAGGTCTACTGGAGAGAATCAAGGGTTAACATCAGTTCTATTTCTATTTTCCGTTTCTGTGATGTAAGTCTCAAGAGCCCTTTTTAACATAAGTACAAGAAAAATTTAAAGCAACTAAACCCGATCTTTAAAACTTCTTTTAAAGTATATGTAGGATTATATAATTCTTTCCAATTTTGAGATTATCATCAAAATATAGTAAATATTTAAATTTAAAAAAATTTTTTACCATATAAGACACATTGCTATTAACTCCACTCAGAATACTCCCCCTCTCTTCAAACACTCTTATCCCATCTTTCTTGCCTCTTTCTGAAGCCTTTTTTGTGCTCTTCTGTGAGTGTTGTTAGGTGCACTGTTGTGGCTGCCTCTATGTCCTGAGTCACTTAAAACTGTTTATCTTACGTGGTCATTTTGCCTTTGGAGAAGAGCCAGAAGTTACCCACAAAGTGCCAGATCTGTTGAATAAGGTAGATGAGGATACACCATAATGTTTTTATAAGCATGCCTTTTCAGCAGCATTTGTCATATTTATGATCATACTGCATAGAGACACTCACAAAAGAGAACATCCAAAGGTTCTCCAGAAAGTGGCAAGAACAACGGGATAAGTGTGTTTCAAGTGGGGGAGTACACTGAAAGGGATTATGGCAGTGTGCCTTTTGCTGTAATAAAATTTTTCAAAGCATTCACCGTATGTTTTGATTACCTTTTGTTTATAGTGAATCTGTTGTCTAAAATGACTATAATGATCAGCCATCAACTAATTTCAGTTCTTCCACTTCAGTTTTGTTTAAAGCGAGAAGTTGGAAATGACCTGACTTGGAAAATAATTTGTTACTTGATGTTTACCAGTCATTTGTTTTTCAGATTTTCCAGGATTTATTAAATATAACTAAAGTTCTTTATATTTGGAGGTACTTTGATCCAGTCTACCCAAGAAAGACTGAGATAAATAATATTAATTGCACTATACCATAGTCAAGATAATATGTATTGATAAATGCATTTTATCTTATCACATTCTTTAAATTTATTTTCATTGCATCCTTGGTACTGCAGATCTAGCTCACTGTAGTATTAGTTTTCTGTTGGTGGATGATAAATAATCACAAACATAGTGGCTTAACATAATACCTGGTCATTGTCTTAGAGTTTCTAAGGTTAGAAGTATAGACATGGCCCAGCTAGGTTGTCTGTTTAGGATCTTAAACTGCTAAAATCAAAGTTTTGACTGGGGCTGTGGTATTATCTGAGGGCTGAGTACATTTTTAAAACTTATGTGATTATTGGAAGAATTCATTTTCTATCAGTTGCAGAATTGAAGCCTAAAGCTTCTAAAGACCACCTGCCATTGCCGACCGCACAACCTTCACTATGACCTATCTGTTTGCTTCTTTTAGTTGAAGAAGAAAGTATCTGTTGCTATTCTGGGGAGGTGTTGGGAATTGAATACAGGCACTGTACATGCTGGGCAAGTGTTCTACTACTTAACTGTACCCCCAACTCAGTTGTTAACCACTTTCCCAACACTTCTAGACCCACTTTTGAAAGATTCATATGATTATATTATGTCCATCCTGATAATCTCTTGTTAAGTATGAAGTCAATAGATTAGTGACTTCAGTCATCTTTGCCATATTTGACAAATTAATGACAGGAAGCATAGCATTGTACTCACAGGTCTCCTCTACCCAAGGGGAAAGGACTGTACAGCGCATGTTTGCTGGAGTGGGCATTTTGGGGGCCATCCTGCAGTTCTGTTTTCCATATTTGATAGAAAATACATACCACACAGTAATTGGTAAGTAAGATCAAGTATTTGTTTGTGGAGGTGGGGATTAGATCCAGGGTACATTCAGCTACATTCCAAGCCTTTTTTTTTTTTTTTTTTTTAGGTTTTTTGAGACAGGGTCTCACTTTGTGGTTCAGGCTGGCCCCAAGCTCAGCCTCAAACTCACATCACAGCAATCCTTGTGCCTCTGCCTACCCAGTGTGGGATTACAGGCGTGAGCCACCACGCCCGGCACTATGGTATATAGCACTGGTTGCTGCTGGGGTGAGTCTCCACACCCAGTATGGTATGTGGTCTGGGGAATCGAACCCGGGCCCTTGCACTTGCAAGACAGGCACCGGAACCACTGAGCTAAATCCCCAGCTCCAAAGCCTTTTTTAAATTTTAAATTTTGAAACAAGATTTTCCTTAGTTGTCCAGAGTGGCCTGCAATTTGAAATCCTCCTCTCTTAGTCTCTCAAGTAACTGCCATCCTGTCTAGATGTAAGTTCAATTTTAATTGTCAGACCTGCAAGCCCTAATCATTTTTATCTTTTGCAGAACAAGTCTGACTTAAAGTTTTAAATCAAATGAGTCTTAGGCCAGCCATTTCACTTTTGAATGCAGACTAAGAGGAAGGGATTAAAAGGGGTAAAAAACTTGCTTTGAAATTTTCTCCCAAGTGCAGTAACATTGCTGTGGATATTTCTTTTATTTTTTTCTTTATTTTTAATGAACATACTAATTGTGTATATTAATGAGATTCTCTGTGATATAGTGATACATGCCTACAACATGCATTGACATATATCTCATTTTTTCACTTTTATCATGCTTTTCTTCCTGCCTGCACCCTCCTAGTCCCTACTAATCACAATCCTATTTCACCCTGACTCTGTTTTGAGCTTGCACACGTGAGAGAGAAGTGGTGATACTAGTCTTTTTTTGTGTGTCTGGCGTATTTCACTTAACTTTCTTTTTTAAGATGTTCTCTTTGTTTCCATGGACTTGTCTACTCAGAACAATAGTTTCTCTTTTTTTATAGTAGACCAAAGGATGGAAAAAACAAGGTACTTAAAGTAGTTGTAATTGCCCTCTGTTTAGGATGAATTTATTTATTTATGTGGATGAATTTATTTATTGAGCCTGAAAGCAGCACACTATGGTGAGTTTGAAGATAACAAAAATCTGCTGTTCTTCAGAAAAGTGGGAGGCAGTTGTGAGGGAAGAGGTGGAAGGGAGGAAGGGCTTGCGCTTGTCAGGCGGAGGCACTGTGGGCGGCAGATCTTTAAAGAAGAGCCTGTGCGGTAGTGCAGGTGCTGTGCTGATGGACGTGATGGGCTCAAGAATTCTTAAACTTTGAATAAAACCAACGTAATCTTAGTGGTCTTTTCCAGATCATGGATTAAAAGAGGTATTATTATTGAATTTTAAATTTTATTTTTCTGAGATCCTTGGCATTTGCCACAGTTTACTTGCTGGAATAATAGGAGATTATAATGAACAGATACAGAAATTTTAAAGAGAAAATGGCTCATACTTTGGTGTTTTTCTTTATATATGTATGTATGTGTGTATGTATGTATGTATATGTATGTATGTATGTATGTATTTAGTTTTGGTTTTAAGTTTCTTTTTTTTTACTAGCATTGTTCCTGCTAAAAATGGAAACTAAATCGCTTAATATTTCATGCTCTGCAAACACTGGCTTCACATGTTCTACTGCTAGAACAAGTTGGGAACATTGATTTATTGTGTCTTTTCATGGTTTTTAATTGGCTGCCTTTATGGAGAGTTTCTTAAAGTTCATATGTCATTTCATTCGTGGAAGTTTTATAAAAATTTTTAGGTTCAACTAATAGTCTTTTTTATGTATTTGATTATTTTATAAGCCTTTGCCTGTATTAAGGTAGGTAGAATGAGATTCTTGGCCTGTACTTTTGTATGTTTTAAAATAAGCCAACACATTTGAAATCCTGTCAATAAAGCACCTTGTAAAGGACACTGACTCGTAAGTAAGAAATGAATATCTGTAGTGGGAATCTGTTTACACTGTTATATGGGATAACTTGAGTTTCCAGGTACGATTCCCATGAAATACAAACAAATTTTATGGAGTTCTTAGTTTTTTCAAGTCCTGATAATTTCAGTGAGACCACAAAATCTGTCTGCTAGTATCATCTTTCTGTTTAATAGGCAGGCACTCACAGAGTAATTTCTTTACGCAAAGGACAGTAGTTTTAACGATTAGTTTGCCTGTATGCTAGGAATAAATGAGTAGGGCTACATGAGGAAACCAAAACCAAGAAATGGTTCCCGACCTTAAAGAGTTTATAATGCATAACAGTAATTTTAATTTTTGTTTATACACCCTGATCAGAAAAAAATGTTACCTTAGAGTTTATATTCTTTAATACTTTTATTAGTAATATAAGGAACATATAATCTACATACATTTAAAGTGTACAGTTTTCTGTATGTATAAATTAGTGAAAACTCCAGTAATGATAGTGATCATATCCACATATCCTTCATTTCCAAAATTTTCCATTGACTACATTTTCTTCTGTCCTTTTCCACTCATCATTCTTAAGCAATCACTAATCATTCCTGCATTAGAGGTTGCATTTTCTAGAGTTTTATGCGAGTGAAATAATATAGTATTTACTCTTTTGGGGAGGGTTCTGGCTTCTTTCACTCAGCATAATTATTTTGAGATTCATCCAAAATAGTTAATTCCATTTTATTCAGTAGTAGTCCATTGTGTAGGTGTACTACAGTTAGTTTATCCATTTACCTATTGATTTACTTGGGGTTTTCAGGTGTTGTTATTTTTATTTTAGGGATTGAACCCCAAGCTTTCATTTTGAGCAACATCCTGAGCCCTTTTTCATATTTTATTTTATGATAGGGTCTCTCCAAAATATCCAAGGTTGAGCTTGAACTTTCAAACCTCTTGTCTTACCCTTAAGAGTGCTGGGATTACAGCCACGCACTATAGTGCCACAGTAGGTCTCAGATCTTGGCTAGAAGTAAAACTGCCATTAACATTTGCGAACAAATGTTTGTCTGAACATATATTTTTTTAACCAAAGTATTTGGATCAGAAAGTGTGTTTAACTTTTTAAGAAACTATCAAACTGTATTCAGAAGTGGTCATACAATTTTACATTTCTACAAGCAGTTTAATTTCAGCCATTCAAATAGTTGCACAGCAGTATCTTGTAAGGTTTGTACTTTCCCTAATGATCAGTGATGTTGAGCGTCTTTGATCTTCTTGCAATCTGTGTCTTTTTTTTTTATGAAGTATTTATTCAGCTCTTATGCTTGTATTCTGATGGAGTTTTGAGAATTCTTTATGTGTGAATGCAAGTCTTTTATCAGATATCTACACTACAAAGGTTTTCTTCTATAGCTTCTTGTTTCATTCTTGCTCTTTTTGAAGAGCAAGAGTTCAGAATTTTGTAAAGTCTAGTATCTGTTTAGATTTAGTTTTGTTGGGGACTACTCTTCCAATGTGTCACATTTAAGAAGTTGCTAAATGTAATGACACAGCATAGTCCCAGTGCTTGGAAGGCTCAGGCAGGAGGATTGCTGCAAATTCAAGGCCAGCTATCATGTGTAGTGTAAATGGGAAAAAAATGTTCAAATGCGAAGGGGAATAAGGAAGGGGAAGGGGAAAGGAAAAAGGACAAGGAAAAAAATGGAAGAAAAGTGGAAACAAGACTTTTGTATATAAAAGAGGGGATAGGGAAATGGGAAGCGAGGGGAATAGGAAAACAAGAAGCAAGATATATCATCTTGCTTGTACATATACATATACAAATTCCCTATGATTGATATGATCAGTATGTATATCTAAAATATATCAATAAAATGAAAAGTTTTTAAAAGTCAGTCATCTTTATGTATGCCTTCATTCTGGATAGTTTATATTCCGTTCCACTGATATTTTTGAGTCAGTACTACACAGTTTCAGTTACTGTTGGCTTTATAAAAATTTTGAATCAGATAATACTAACTCTCCCCCAACTTTGTTCTTTTTTTTTGGTTAGTCTATGATCTTTGTATTTCCTAAAAGTGTTTTTTTTTTTTTTTTTTTTTTTAAATTTTTTGAGACAAGGTCTTGCTCTTGCTATCTCTTGTAGGTTGGGCTCAAATTTTACAGTCCTCCTGTCATAGACATGTAACCCACACCTGGCTTCCAAGTATTTTAAATCAGCATAGCAATATTTACAAAAAAGCCTGCTATAATTTTGATTGTAGTTGTGTTTAATTTATAGATCACTTGAGAGGAATTGATTTTTTTTCTTTTTCTTTTTTTTTTGGTGGTGGTGGTACTGGACACCTAACCCAGGCTGTGCTGAGCTATATACCAAACCCTTGTTTTTAATTTTTTTCAGAATCCCTAAATTACCTAGGTGGGCTTCAAGTTTGAGACCCTTTGTCTCAGCCTCCCAAATATTTGGGATTATGAATTTGCACCGTCATCCCCACTAAGAATTGGCATATTAACAATATTGAATCTTCCAAATCTAAAATAAATTCCCTTTATTTTAGTCTTTAATTTTTATCAGTAATATTTTGTATGTTTAGTGTATTTTTAAAAACAATTTCACCCACATCGTGTGGTGTGTGTGTGTGTGTGTGTGTGTTGTTACTAGGAACTGAACCTAGGACTTTTGCACTGAGCTACATCCCATCCTTTTTTTAATTTTTTGAGTCTTCCTAAATTGCTGAATTGCCAGGCTTAGCATGAACTTGTGATTCTCTTGCCTCAGCCTCCTAGACCGCAAAGATTATGGGAAGAAGCTACCCAGCTCCTTTTTTCCTCTTAAATTTTAACTCCTTAGTGATGAAAACAATGTTCAATATTCTTTTTTTTTTTTTTTTTGTGGTACCAGGGATCAAACTCAGGACCTCCCACTCCCAGGCAGGCACTGTGCTTCCTACCTATATCCCTGGGCCAACATTCAGTATGTTTAATTGATGTGTGAGATATTGGTCTCTTCACAGAAATCTTTGCAGTGGAATGAAGAATTTGACCTAAATAAATGTCAGTAGACCATAGCCAAAGAGATTTATTTCTAGAACCCAAACGTTAGTTGATTGAACAAATCCACTAGTAAAGTGTTTCATTTGATTGTGAATATGGAAAATATGAAGTAAGAAATAACATTTCTATAACTTGTCAAATAGTATTTAACAGAGGAAAAAAATAAAGTTAAAATGCTCCTATGTGTCTATACATGCATGTAAGTGTTGAATATTCTATTGACTATTCTATTACAGTGCATGTATAAGGAAATACCTTCTGGCACTTTTAAACTATGGTGCAACTACAATACAGGTCTGACTTGTTAATCTACTGTTAAAGGCTGAAAATTATTTTAATTGCTCTTTTTCTGACTAGTCTTTCAGAAAAATTTAACAGCTGAGTTTGTTCTGATGTGGTAGTTTCATGTTTACTTAATTGAAAATAACTAGAAAATTGGTGTAAGAAATTTTGAGGCTTAGTGTTATAGTTGCTATGCAAAATTCTCTATTTACTTTAACAATAATAACCAAAAAAAATTAAGCCCAGTTAGACATTATCTATAATTTTTCTTTCATGCTGGGTGTTGAACTCAGGACTACAAGCATGTTAGCCAGGAGCCCTACCACTAGTTGCACATCCACGTCTACACATTATTATCATACTTGTGTATAGTCATTTTCACTGAATAGGACCCTTAGCTTTTTATGAAAAGATGTTATATGAAACAGTCTTTTGAAGTGAAATGTCCTGCTATACTTGGAATATATTTAGATTTTTACAGTTCTTTTTATTCTGTTGACCTAGTAGAAATATATAAAATTAGGATGTAATTATATTTCTTCTTATCATAGTAAAGAAGTATAGAGTTAAGAAGAAGCACTTCTAAATTTCCAAGAAACATCTCATAAAGCCTGACTCTGGGGATAGTGGTCCTATATAAATTTCTGACTGTCTCAAACTTGTATCCAAACCTTTTCAAAGAATAATCTTTTTTCACTCAATTTTCACATATCTTTCCTTTTTCCCACTTCTCAGTTCATGTTGTTTATCAGTTTGTATTCTTTCAAAATTACTTACACAGGTCAAGATAAACTGGCTTTATGAGACTTGTTCTAACAAAAAAAACAAAACACTCATCTCTTCCCTAAACTTTCCAGAAATAACTAGCCTTTGAAAATACCTCTTTTTATATTTATTTACTTATTTTTAAGAAAGGAAGAGTACACATTGCTATACAAAAAGTATATTCTGTTCAGGACATTGTGTATTGAGTTCCTACAGTGGAAGGTAAGGATTTAATGTTTTTTAATGCACACATACATTTCTCCACCCACCCGTGCATCTTACCGTACATACTAGGGTTTTATCTTAATTTTGGTTGTACAAATATTCAAAATTACATTATGATGACTGTTAGTGTAATTTATATTACATTAGTTTTTCTCTCCTGCCTTTTTGCTTTTCCTGGAGTTAATAATTTATTTGTATAATTTTCTATAATAGGACTCATTCTCAGACTCTGTACTCTCGCCAATTGTTTGACTATCTAAAGATTTTTAATGCTGTGAGTTATTCTGTCTGTTTTGTCTTCTTGAGGTCATTTCTCTCAGAGCCTTCTCACTTGCTGCAGTTAGAGTGTGACCTAAGTGCCTGTCCTAGACGTTCCATTAACTGCCTTCCATATTGATTTCATTTCCTAAGTCACATTTTTTTTCTACTACACTTAGTATAGAAGAAACTATACAAGTTTGATAACAAAATATGTAGGAAATACAAATTTTGGCCTTGATATATCTAAGCATGTCTTTATATTACTGTGTATTTGATTGATAATCGTGAATTCTAGGTGAGAAATTCTTGCTGTTTAACTTCTATTGAAATTTGGAGCTAGTTAATACCTTCTTCTTGTGTACAATGAATTCCTCTTTTTCTTTTCATTTTTTCCATTGAACTGGGAATTAGGAGGGCCATTTAGACTTATTTTATTGATAATTTTGGCCCTTTATTTTTCCCTTTTGAAATTCTTGTTTATAGTAAAGTGTTTTACACAGTTAAAATATGCATAAAGGATAAATACACAATTTAAAAAGAAACACCAATATTTATCACCCAGTGCTCTCTGTGTTAGAACCAGCACTGTGTGTGTGTGTTTTACTGTAGTTTGAACCCAGGACCTTTGCACTGAGCTATCTCCAGCACTTTTTAATTTTTTATTTTGAGACAGAACTTCACTAAGTTGTCCAGGCTGTTGGAATCCTTTTGTCTCTGCCTCCCAGAGACCTGAGATTACTAGTGTGGATTATCCATCATGCTCAGCTAGAAATGAGCACATTTTCAGCACTTTTCTCGGTATTATTCTCCAAAAGGCAACCTTTTACAGTTGTCACATTTAGTCCCTAAATGATTATAATTAATTGTAGTTTAATTTCATATGGCTTTCATTATTTTTTACTACATATTTCATTGTATGAATATATCACAGTGTATTATTGCTTGAGTAGAAATAAGTAAAGTTGATTCTACTACTGTATTTTATTTAATCCAATAAATTTGATTATTTCAATATAATATAAATTTGGGGTTTGATATTTATGTGAAATTTGAAAATCCTTGATTATAGTTTATATTTATAATACATCTCAATTCAGGAGACTACATTTCAGGTACTAAGAAGCTGTATGTGGTTAATGTCTACCGTGGTACATTGTGCTTAACTTTCTCTAAAGTAGATAGTACAGTTAGTTATGTGTCACTTAATTACAGACCATCTTTGAGAGTTGTATTGTTATGCAATTTTGCCTTTGTGTAAACAAAATAGAGTGTACTTACACAAATGTGTATGATATAGATCAGGCATTTACTGTGGTCCCTTGATGCAATCCAGAGATGAGGTAAACAGGAAATGTGTGAGGCTGCTGGCAAACCACACACACTGTTTTACACTAAACTGTTTTTTTCTGTTTAAGAAATGTGTCTTGTCCCATCTCCTTGGCTCAGGCATGTGTTAACAGTCCTCCTGCCTCAGCTTCCCAAGTAGCGGGGACCACAGGCATGCACCAGGCTGGGACTTTGTTTTATAAGTTGCTAGACTGTTCTTTAAAATAACAATAAAAAGTATATGTGAATGAGTGACATAGTCATTTGTTATCATTCACAGATATTATGTACTGTTCATAATTGTATGGGCTGTTTTTTTATAAGACTGGCAGCATAGTAGGTTTATTTTCACTAGCATCACCATAAACATGTAATTTGTTGTGCTGACATCATGACAACTATGACAATACTAGATAATAAGAACTTCTTAGTTCATAATAATCTTAGGAAACTGTTGTATATGTGGTCTGTTAGGGACTCAAGTGTGTCTCTGTAGCTCACATCTAGAAAATGAACCATTTTACACTCCAGTTACAAAGTGTAAGAGTTTTGTTCCATATAATCAACACGATATTAACATACATTGGTTTTGCTGTTTGGTAAGTGGGTAATAGTTTTTGGGTTTTATTTTTTTGTTTGTTTTTTTGAGACAAGGTTTCTCTTTGTAGTTCAGGCTGGCCTTTAGCTATCCTCAAACTCACCAATCCTCCTGCCTCTGCCTCCCAAGTGCTAGGATTATAGGCATGAGCCACCACACCCAGCACTGTGGTATGTGGTACTGATTACTGCTGGGCATGAGTTTCCATGCCCAGTATTGTATGTGGTTTCTGGGGGATTGAGCCCCAGCACTTGTGCTTGCAAGACAGGTGCTGGAACTACTGAGCTAAGTCCCCAGCCCAATATTTTTTTTTTTTAACACAGCTTTTTCTCAGTAGTATATTTAATTTTTCTCTGTTTGTAGTATATAATGATTACATTTATCTTCATTTTCAGTGTGTTTAATTTGCATTTCCCTGATTACTCAAGAGCTTGAGCACCTTTACATGCCTATTGGGTACTTGAATTTCTTCTTTTACAAAGTGCCAGTTTAAGTGCTTTTTGCCTTTTTGTGTGCTCAGCCCAGGGTTACTTGTGCTAGGTAAGTGCTCTGTCACTGAGCTGTATCCCTGCATCAGACCGTTCTCTTTTTTCCCCTTGAGTTTTGACAGTATTTTTCATATTGAACTTTTAGACATCCTTTATATATTCTGAATATGAGTCCATTTGTTATATGTGTTATGTACATCTTTTCAACCTGTGTAACTTTTTCCCTCTTCTCCCCTTCCACCCCTGCCTTCCCCTTTGTTCTGTTCCCTCTCTGTCTTCCCTCCTTTTCTTTTTTCTTTTTTCTTTTCCCTTTGAGACACTGGGGATCAAATCCAAGATCAGTCTAACCCTGAGCTACGTTCCCAGACTTTGATTTTTTTAAATTTTGAGATGGAACTTGTGATCCTCCTGCCTTAGCTTCTTATTATATAAGAACAGCCAGCCAGCACTATTTCTTTCCTTCCTTCTTTCCCTCTCCTTCCTCCGTCCCTCCCCTCCCCTCCTTCTCTTCCTGATAATTGAACTCAGGTCCTCATGTATGCCAGGCAAGCTCTACCATTGTGCTACATCACCAGCCCCCACTTTACTTTGTTGAAGATGTTTTTTTGTGTCTTGTTTTTTGAGACATGGTCTTACCAGGCAGGTCAGACCATCTTTGAACTTACTGTGTAGCCCAGGCTGGCCTCAAAGTCTCAAGTCTTGATGATTCTTCAACTTCCCTAGGGCTGGGATTAAAGGCATGCACCACCATACTGGGCTCTTATTATTGATTGACGGATTGATTTTTTTGAGACAGGGCCTTGCTATGTAGTTTAGTCTGGTCTCAAAGTCACTATGTAGCCTAGGCTGACCTCAAACTCATGGTGATCCTCCTGCCTCAGCCTCCTGAGTATTGGGATGACAGGTGTATGCCACCATGCCTGGTCCACATGGGCTGTTGAAAGTGGTTTTTGATAAATCTGAGTTTTAAAGCTTAATAAAATTAAAGTCTATCATTTCTCCTCATTATGGTTGGTAATCTGTTTCAGAAGTCCTTTCCATATTTAGGTTATAAATATATCTGGCTTATACTTATTATGCCTATTTAGTAACTGTAAAATCCAGCTAGGGTTGTGTAATCTATGAAGTACAAGTTGAGTTTGCTTTTTCTTATAAAAGTATCTAAATATTCATCATCATTCATCACCGTTATCTGTCAGAGGTCTGTATATATGCGGCCTTGTTTCTGGATGCTCTGATGTTCCACTGATTTTATTTCTCTGTGCTTTTACAATAACTTCAAATAACCATTGGAACAAATGCTTAGAGTATGTGACTGATTTTCTTAGCCTTCTGCATTTTCTGTAAACATAATGAAATTATCTTAGCAATTTCAGCAAAATGTCCTGGTCCTTTTTGATTGTGATTTTATTAATCTGCATCAGTTTGAGGAGATTGATTTATCTTCAATAGTCTGATAATTCATTGTCCTTTATTTATTTATTTTAAAAATTTCTCTAAGAGTATAACTTTCTCCCTAGAGGTCATGTCTGTCTTCACATTTTTAGTTCTGTCATATAAGCCCTTATTGGAAAATTTTGTATAGTTTTTGTTACTGTTACATAGGAATAATTTTCATCTTGTTGAATTTTCATATCAAGGCTAGTCTAAAAGTGAGTTTAGGAGCCTTAAATCTTCTCTCCTTTCTGAGAGACTTTGGTTAAATTGTTGGATTTCTTTTATTTAAGTCAAGGTTTCTCTTATTTAATATGTTCTAATCAAATTGTAAGAGTAGTAAAGAATCACATTGAAAAATAGACAGGTATCCTCCTCCACCAGCAAGAAATTCAGAGTATTACATATAGTAGAAGGGAGACAACTGCTTATGTCCTGGGTTAAACAATTCAAGGATAATGTGGAAATTATAAAGCCACTCCCCTCTTTCCCAAGTCAGTGGCAATAAGATAAGACATGGCTGCTTCAAAGAATAAAACATCTGTATCTACCTTGTTTTTTATTAACAGTTGTACTTGCATAGCATGACGTTCTTATCTTTAGGCTAAAAGGAAAAATCTTTTCTTTTTGCACCAGTTTAAAATATTTCTGAAATATAACTCCCTAAAATGAATTACTACATTACTCATTCACAGGAGAGAGTTTGTACTTGTATTACACAGAAATGTAGGATTTCACACTTTCAGAATGTAGGATTTCATCACTTGGTTGCTTTAGTTAATTGCATAAAATGAGGGGTAAATGCAAACATGATGAATATAACAAAATTTCTACATACATCAGAATACAATTAATATAAAACATCCCAAAGCACACTATTCACCAGGCATTCAGAGCTGAAGTTAGCCCACTGTCAACTTTGTTTCTGTCCCTTCTTCAGGACACCATGAAGTTCTTTGTCTATTACCAGAGCATAGACATGGACCTTGGACCTTTAACCTAATGCAGAGGAAAGTTCAGTAAGGCAAGGCTCATAAAAGTGCTCCCCTAGCCTTAATTCTGGGACATTTTATTTCTAATTCAAACAGAATAGTTAATCTTGATCAGCCTTAGGAATGGGACTATTGCTCACAAAAAAACACAGGACTTGAAATTCCTCCCCACCTCTTCATGCATTTAAATAAGATTGACTTCAGCTGTTCTTAGCAAAGATTCTGCACAGTTTTTCAGAATAATCACTCAGGTTTTGGTTATTTTTTACATTGCTGCATTTGGAGAGACTCTATCTGAGGCATATTTAGAAAAAGAAAAGTACTTCTACCTGAAATTTATATTCTCGCAAGTAATTGTTTAGTCTTGTTGGTAAAGATAGTCCCCAGATGGTGCTGGTACCATTGCTAATGGTGAGTTGACAGAGGTGCTTTAGAGAGGGTACTGATGTGTACAGCAGTTTGGTCAGATAAAGGTAAACTGTCCTGTTTTGGGGAATCCGCGTACCCTTGTGCATGTGATCATGTAGTTGATTAGGTGAGCCACATTGTCAGATTGTTTAACCCTGGACTTGACACATACATAGAATCCAATCTGAATTCCTCATCTTGGTCCTGGATTCACAGGTTAGTTCAGTTGCTGTTCTAACAGATACTGTTAATAGGAATGTGAACTCTCTCTTATCAAGAAAGTGCCTTTCAGCACATCTTTTAACTTTGCTGTGGCTTCATTAGCAGACATAGGTCGTAGTGCCATCCAGTGTGACTGAGCTCACACAGGGCCTTCGCCACATGCCTCCTTTGCTGACCCTGAGTCTGCTGTACTGGCCCTGCACTTGGCCTTCGCCATTCCTGGAGGGCTCGAGACTCCACAGAAATGAGGAAAGGGTGATTGCAGGAAAGACAAGTGACTCTCTGAGCAGCTGGCGTCAGAGAGGAGCTTGTGTCCTTTCCGAAATTCGATGAAACTACACTATCTCATCCTGTACAAAAATCAGTTTAAAATGGATCAGAGACCTAGATATTATACCTGAAACTTTAAATTTGCTAGAGGAAAGCATAAAGACACCAAGTTCCTGCATTGTGTTGGAAATGGTCGCAGAAGGGATATGGAGCTGCCATTTCTTTCTCCTCAAGTCACAGGAGACAGATGGTAACGTCCTTCACAGATCACCTTCCATGGGCACTTAGGCTCCAGACTCCCAGGATCCTGAGACTTTCCGCCTCCATGTTCCATGCTCACGGTCTGGGTTCTAGTGGCTAGGGTTGGGGGTGCTTGGGGAGTTAAAGAGTCTGTTGAATTTCTTCCTTAAGTGTTTGATGAGCTTGTCACTGAAGCTACAGTGGCCCACATAATAAACTACAATGCAAGCCTTAACAAATTACAAATAATCGAAATAATAAAACGTATGTTTTTGGAGTGCAGGATTATTCTAGAAATCCATAGATACTGCATTTTTATTAAAATTAAATCAATAAAAATATTTTTAAAATCTTAAATGTTTACAAACTAAATATACTTATAGATTTTGAAGAATATTAAAAAATCCCAGGCCAAGGATTTAGCTCAGTGGTTCCTGTGCCTGCCTTGCAAGCACAAGGCCCCTGGTTCGTTCCGGGTAACCACATACAATACTGACCTTGGTGACTCACAACCATCAGCAATCAGTACCACGTACCACAGTGCCAGACATGGTAGCTCATGCCTGTAATCCTAGCATCTGGAGGGGAGTGGGCAGAGGCAGGAGGATTGCTGAGTTCGACGCTGAGTTCAGGACCAGCCTGAACTACAAAGTGAGACCCTGCCTCAAAAAACTTAAAAAAAAAAAAAATTCCATAATGATCACAAAAATATTCCATACCAAAATTTGGAATTTTATAAAAGTAGTTCTTAGAGAAAATGTACATATTAAAGAAGAGAGATTGAAAAAACACTGAGGTATGTATCTGATATTTAGCAGAGAATACAAAAAGTAGCAGAAATAAAGGCAGGGCTTAGTTCTTGAAAAAACTAATACAGTTGGTAAACCTCTGAGATGCGGATCAAGAAAAAGAACGAGCACACAAATAACTATTATTAGGAGTGGAAGAAGGGAATTCATTGTAGATCTTAATAACCTACAGGATATGAAGCTGTCATGTCAGGATAAAAAATTAACATTAAAAAATAGCTTTCTATATAGAAATAATGAACTTGCTGAAAAGAAATCAGGAAACAGTTCTGTTAATGATAAAATAAACAGAACCCAAAGGATTAACCTAACCAAAGAATAAAGGGCCTCAACAGTGACAATTTCAGAACACTGAAGAAAGAAATTGCAGAAGACACTAGAAAATGGAAAGACCTCCCCTGTTTACAGATTGGTAGAATTTATATTGTTAAAATGGTCATATTACCAAAAGCAATCTACAGATTCAGTACAGTCCCCCTCAGAATTCCAGTGGTATTGTTCACGAAATTAGAAAAATAGTCCTAAAACTTATATGGAAGCACAAAAGACAATAACCAAAGCAATCCTAAGCAAAAAAAAAAGCAAATCCTAGAGGTATCATAATACTTGATTCCAAATTATGCTACAAAACCACAATAATGGTAGGGGCACAAAAATAGGCACCTAGAACTATGGAATTAGAATAGAGGACAATAACAAGTCTGTGCAGCTATAACCTTCAGACCCCTGTCCCCTTTACTTAACCTCAGGTCTTTGTAGAGCTATGTTCCCAGGCCTCCTGTTCCACTCCCTTTTTGAGACAAGGTCTCACGTAAGTCACTAAATTGCCCAGGCTGAGCTCAAACTTGCTATACTTCTGCTTTAGCTTCCTCCAGTGTTGGGATTTCTAGAATAATCCTGCACTCCAAAAACATACGTTTTATTATTTCAATTATTTGTAATTTGTTAAGGCTTGCATTGTAGTTCATTATGTATGAGAGTTTAAAGTATGTGCCACCAAACCCAGCTTATAGCCATTTTTATCAAAGGAGGCAAAAACATGTTGGAGAAAAAGCCTGCTTAACAAATAATATTGGGTAAACAGGATATCCATATAAAGAAGATTGAAATTAGATTTCTATCTCATCCTATACAAAAATCAATTCAAAATGGATCAAAGACCTAGGTATTACACCTGAAACTTTAAATTTGCTAGAGGAAAACATAGAAACACTGAAAGCTATAGGCACAGGCAAAGAATTCCTGAATAGGATTCTAAAAGCACAGGAAATACTAGAATCAACAAATGAGACTACATTGAATTAAAAAGTTTCCGCACAACACAGAAACAACCAAGAGTAAAGTGACAACCTATAGTATGAACGAAAGTCTGCCAGCTACTCCTTTGAAGTATTACTATCTAGAACATATAAAGAACTGAGAAAGTCCACTACCCAGTTAATAAATGAGCAAATGAATTCAATAGGCATTTCTCAGTGAAGTACAAACCATCAGTAAACTATATGAAAAAATGTTTAGCATCTTTAGCCATTAGGGAAATGCAGATCTAACCTACATTTAGATTCCATCCAGTCCGAATGGCTGTCATCAAGAATATGGATAAATGGGGGCCGGGGACTTAGCTCAGTGGTTCTGGCGCCTGTCTTGCAAGCGCAAGGGCCCGGGTTCAATTCCTAGTTAACCACATACAATACTGGGCATGGAGATTCACCCCAGCAGCAACCAGTACCACATACCACAGTCCCGGGCGTGGTGGCTCACGCCTGTAATCCCAGCACTCGGGAGGCAGAGGCAGGAGGATTGCTGTGATGTGAGTAGGAGGCTGAGCTCGGGGCCAGCCTGAACCACAAAGTGAGACCCTGTCTCAAAAAAAAAAAAAAAAAAAAAGAATATGGATAAATGATGGTCAGGATGTGGAAGACAGTGATGGAGCTCAGGAGGAACTCTTGTACCCTGCTGGTGGGAACGCAGATTAATACAGCCAACACAGAGGTTCCTCAAAAGACTAAAATCGTATGACCCAGACTTACTACTCCTTGGCGTGTACCTGAAAGAATTAAAGTCAGTATCCTATATGATATCTGCGCATCCATGTCTGTTGCAGTATAGTTCACAATAACCAAGATAGGGAACCAGCCTAGGTGCCCACCAACAGATGAATGGATAAAGAAAATGTGATGTATGTATGAACTCTTTGTATATGGACTCTGTACATATGGAACACACACACACACACACACACACACACACACACACACGGGCTATTTAGCCAGAAAAAAGAACAGAATCATGTCATTTGGAGGAAGATGGGTGGAACTGAATAATATGTTAGACAAAATAAGCCAAACTCAGGAAGAAAATTATCATGTTTTTTCTAATATTAGAATCTAAAAAAGATGACTAGAAAGGAGGCTGTTGTTACACAAGAGGAAGAAAATAAATGGAACTGAAAAAGGGGAATAATGGAGGAATGGAAAAGATTATTAATTATTTTATTAAGAGATCATGATGTTGACTTGAATTTAGTGAGTTTAAAAGGTGTCCATTAAACTCTGTTAAGCAAAACAAGTTAGAAAACAATATAGGTGATAGTGCCAGTTTTTATTTTCAAAACTGTATTAATACGTAGAGATATAAAGAAATTATCTACAGTGGTATTCACTTAAGTGTCTCAACCTATTTCTGGTAGCAAAATGCTGCACATGATTTTCTTTTTGGTTGAGTATTTTTTGGGTTGTACTATTATAAAATGTTTCTAAATGGAGGAAATTAAAAATTGCTATTAAATATGTGGGATGGTAGATATATAAATTAGTTTGTAACAGTCATTTCTGTAACATCTCAGCATAATACTGTATATGTTTTATTTATTAATTATCTCCATAAAAAGAGGCCTTAGTGCACTATCCTATGCCATTTTTCTACCCTGACTTTGTTCAGAGGCAGACCATCCAGGAAATGGTGAAACCTAAATCATAAGGCAGAATTTGTTTGATACTGGTTGGTTTAATAGTAGGTGATCCAGATGTGAGGTAAAATTTTGTGCTAAAGTTTTAAAATTTAGATAAAAAGTCAATTTATGCCATTTTCTTTGTGAAATGTCTTAAATATTCAATTTTTTAAAAGGACTGAGTCTATTCAAGATTTCTGCTACTTCTGTGTGTGTATGTGTGTGTGTGGTGTAGTATGAGACTGACACTGATACTCTTTCAGTACCATTCTGGAAAAAAGAGCAATATTTAAGTTCTTTCAACAAATATTTACCAGACACCTCCTGTATCTTAGATATTGTTATTTACTATTTTTCTCATATACAATCAGATTAAATTATTTTTAAGGATAAATTACTAGATTCTGCCTTTAGGAAATTTAAAAACAAAGCTCAAGATAGGGGGATGCTGCTGCTGTTGTAAAGCCGAGTAGTGCCTACTTCGTGGAGCACTTCCATAATTAAGTGGTATGTTTTAGCAGAAATTCTTCTTTTGCTGGTATTCATGATCTAGTGTTCAGAGACTTCTAGTGGATTAATTAGTTGGCTTCATGGCCTAATTCTTTGAAATTAATACAGAATATTGTGTGTGTATATATATATGTGCCTTTTGGTAGTAGAAAGAAGAGGGTTCTTTGGCTTTTCACAGATTTCCAAAAGGTTTAAAGAGTCATTGCTCTTTGGGTTAAGAAAAGATTATGTAAATCAACAGATAAATTTTTTCACTGCTTTATGTTTGTATTTGAGTAGACATTCTAGAAAAATATTTGGATATGAGATTATCAATGATTTTCACCCGTTTCTATTTTGCCAGTACTTTAATTAAGAACTTTTTTTTAAGGTTCAAGTGCAAGTACACCCAACTCTCTCAGCTAATGAAGAGTCTCTCTATTATATTGAAGAGCTGATTTTTCAGCTTCTTAGTAAATTGTGCATGGCCCAACCAAGGACTGTTCAAGACGTGGAGGTAAATACTATTTTGTTTTTCAAAAAGCCATTGATTCAAAAGCCATTGATTCAAAAAGACATTAATTTTTGTATCAAAATTTTTTTCATTCTAAATAATTACAGAAACTAAAACCACTGAATATGTGTGATACATATGATTGGTGCATTTTAAACAAACTATTAAGCCAGTTCATTGAGGTAAAGGGTTTTCACTGAAAGAAAAAAGTTATAG
Organism: Petromus typicus; assembly: GCA_004026965.1. NCBI lineage: Eukaryota > Metazoa > Chordata > Mammalia > Rodentia > Petromuridae > Petromus > Petromus typicus. The sequence continues at coordinate 31,227 of PVIR01002316.1, read as the reverse complement.
AAGAGCTATATAAATTTACAGGAGTAAAACTTTGAAAACCGTCTCACACACAGAATAAAATGTAATTCAAGAGAGTTTAAAGAGCTTTTAGACATAAAAGCTCAAATAATAAGGTTTTAAGAATAAAATGCTAGAAAAAATCTCCATAACCAAAGGTTAGGCAAAAAAAAAAAAATAATGGAAAGGATTCAGATTAGCCTATGAAAGAATTAAACTGATGAGAAAATAAATTACATAAGTCACAGACTATGGAAAATGTTTGTAATATGAATTACTGACAGAAAGATTGTATCCAGAATATGTGAAATCTTCTACAAATCGGTCACAGAAAAGACACACTCTCTCTCCAAATGGACAAAGTCTTGGAAAGAAACTTCATTAGAGAGCTGGAGCTTGCCATGGGGGCATACATCTGTAATCCCAACACTCAAGAGGCCGGGGCAGGAGGATCCACAGGCGTAAAAAATTTCAGAATTTAGGGCTGGGGATTTAGCTCAGTGGTTCCGGCGCCTGTCTTACAAGCGCAAGGGCCTGGGTTCAATCCCCTGGTAACCACATGCCTATACTGGGCGTGGAGACTCACGCCCCGGCAGCAATCAGTACCACATACCACAGTGCCTGGCGTGGTGACTCACACCTGTAATCCCAGCACTCGGGAGGCAGAGGCAGGATTGCTGTGATGTGAGTTTGAAGCTGAGCTCAGGGCCAGGCTGAACTACAAAGCGAGACTCTGTCTCAAAAAAAAAAAAAAAAAAAATCAGAATTTATCAATTTAGGGCCAGGGATTTAGCTCCATGGTTCCTGCGCCTGCCTTGCAAGTGCAAGGTCCAAGGTCCATCCAATAACTACATACAGCAATGCTGGACATGGTGACTTATGCCTACAAGCAATCAGAACCACATACTGTATTACCAGGGGTTGGTGGCTCACACCTGTAATCCCAGCACTCAGAGGCAGAATCAGGAGTATTGCTGAGTTGGAGGCTGAGTTCAGGATGAGCCTGAACTACAAAGCAAGACTATCTCAAAAAAAAAAAAACAAAAAAAATCAATTTATACACTTAAGATCCATGTATTTTACTGCATGTAAGTATTAATTACCCCAGTAGATCTGTATAAGTACTAGGGATTTTTGCTCACTAATTTTTAAATAAATAATCTAAATGTTTCAGATAATTTTTTTGCCTTAATTAGATGAGAGTATTTTTAGATTTTTAGAACTGTGTCAGTATAGCTTTCAGGAAGTACTTTTGTACTATACTGTTTATAGTACCTTCACTGTAAAGGAAGATCTTAATTTGGAATGATTGAAATATTAAAATTTTCAGGGACTTTTAGAATTAAAAGCATTTGTTTCATTATCCTCTGCTATAAGATTTGAACACTAAAAGGAAGTGTAGGGGTAAATAACAAGGGGGAAATAAATGTGGTAATAATAAAGAAAAAAAGCAAATTGTGTATATGGGGTGGGGGAATGCAGGGTTGAGGGAAAAGGGAAAAATGAGAATCAAGTCGTGTCATATTCTGGTACAAACCCTCAATGTTAAATGCGATGATGATGTGTATTTATAATGTACCAATAAAGATTTAAGATATTAAAAAAGGAGATTTGAACACTAAATAAATAAAATGAGAATACATTTTTCAGTAGCTAAGTTTGGTAAAATCTGAATATAATTTTAAAAATAGAAATGCTGCTAAATTAGAGTTTGATTCAGATATCAATAGTTCTCATTATTTATGCCAATCATTGGCTAAATTTAAGATTAGGAGAACCAAGGAGATTTGATTTTTTTTTTTTCCCTCCCCAACATCTGTATTTCCATAGCCTCCTGAGCTTCTCCATCCATCTTATCTTCCATGATCTTTAGCTTTTTAAATTCTTTTTTTTCCCCAATTATAGTACTGGGAACTTAAAATCACTGACTTCAGACTGTGTATGAATATTTTGTCTATCTCTTCTTTTTCCAGTTCATGTGTTTTTGTGTGTTATGCTAGGTATCAAACCCAGGGCTTTGCACATGCTAGGTCAGTGTTTTGCTGTTGAACCATATCCTCAGCCCCCCGTTCCACTTTGTTATATTTAAAGCCTTTTTTTTTTAAACTTTAACTTTTCTTTTGCCTTTGGAAATCATATGGAAAAGTCTTAATAATCCTGATGACTTAAAAATTCATTTAAAATAGTAAGCAGATGGGCCGAGGAGTTAGCTCAGTGGTTCTGGCTACTGTCTTGCAAGTGCAAGGGCCTGATTTCGATCCCGGTAATCACGTACAATACTGGGCGTGGAGACTCACCCCAGCAGGAATCAGTACCACACACCACAGTGCCGGGCGTGGTGGCTCACACCTGTAATCCCAGCACTCAGGAGGCAGAGGCAGGAGGATTGCTGTGATGTGAGTTTGAGGCCGAGCTCAGGGCCAACCTGAACCACAAAAGCGAGACCCTGTCTCAAAAAACCTAAAAAAATAAAATGGTAAGCAGAACTTGTATCACATTTATATTTGCATAAAGGTAATGATAAAGTTGGATTTTGTATGAATTTTTAATTTATGAACATTTCTTTTGATCCTACAATGGCACTGCTATGGTCGGAACAGGAACGAGTTCAAAAGACGTTTCCTCATCCAATTGATAAATGGGCTATTGCTGATGCACAGTCTGCCATAGAGAAACGAAAGCGAAGAAATCCCCTTTTATTGCCTGTGGACAAAATCCATCCTTCTTTGAAGGTATAAAAGATTATAACAAGTAATGCTTAATATAGTATTGATATATTTATATAGTATCATTGTAGCATGGTCTCTTAGAATGGTTCTTGCATGTGTATTTGTAGTATATACTCATAAGTCTGGATTAATATGTGTACGAAATGAAAATAGTGGTTGGAGATACAGGTCAGTGACGGAGCACATGCTTAGCATGTGAAAGGACTGGGTTTAATCCTCGTTCCACCCTTCCAGTAAAGAATAAAATAAAAATAAATGTACTTCAGGGAAACCAGACTGTCCTTCAGATAATACTAAAGGTTAATAATAGTGGCAACTAAGAGACTGTGATTCTCAGCCTTTTATTGATTAAAAAATATGTAACATCAGAAACTACTGGGACTTAGAACTATTAATATATATTGGAAAAGTAGGCGAGAGAATATTATTTGGTTTATAGGCCATGCTTGGTATACATCAATTTGAAGACCCAATGGTAGCAATCTCAAGAATACCCCCACACGTCACACATGCACACACACACATATTTTTTACTTTTGAAACAGAAACTTGCTAAATTGCCCAAGCTGGCCTTGAACTTGGAATTCTCCTGTATCAACCTCCCAGATATTTGGGGTTACAGGTTTGTGCAGCATGCCTCCTTATGATCTACGTGTTTTACTGCATTTAAATATTAATTACCCCAATCTTAAAGCCAGGACCTTAAAGAAAGGAGCTATTTGTCAGATGGTTTTAGATATCTCATTAACAGGCGTTAGTGAAGCCCAGCCTAAGATTTTTGTGTTAGAACCTGAAGAGGCAGATTTGTTAGATTAGGTATCTCTTGAGAAACAAAAGCATTCACTGGCCAGGTGTAGTGGTACACACCTGTAATCCTAGCACTGAGGCTGAGGCAGGAGTTATCAGTGAGTTCAAGGAGGCCACGCTGGGCTACATAGCAAGACCATGTCTAAAAATACAAAAACAAAAACCAAACAAACAAAACCACTCATAACACTGGAATGAAAGGCTCATTTTATATGGACCAATAGGGAAAGATATTTGGTTCTTCACAAGCAAGGTTGTAAAATTGGATTATTTAAGTACTTGACAGAGCCTTGTTTTGAAATTCAGGTGTTTACTTTTTCTACAGGAAGTTTTGGGGTATAAAGTGGACTACCATGTGTCCCTGTATATTGTGGCTGTACTAGAGTACATCTCTGCAGATATTTTAAAATTGGCTGGTAATTATGTTTTTAATATCCGACATTATGAAATATCTCAGCAGGACATCAAAGTGTCAATGTGTGCAGATAAGGTGAGTGTTGAAAGGTATTAAGGTTACCTTCAGTAATAGTGATTGTATGTCATCTTCATTCTTATTTTGTTTTTTGAGTTTTTTTCTTTGTTGTTTTTTGAGATAGGCTGTCTGAGTAGTTTAGTCTGCCTTTGAACTCACTTGTAGCCCAGGGTGGTCTCCAACTTGCAGTGATCCTCCTGCCTCAGTCCCCCAAGTGCTGGGATTACAGGTGTGCACCACAGCACACATTCATTCTTTTTTGTATATGATGATATTAGTAAATTTTATGATTCCTGGTGTTAGAAGGCAAGAGAGTCTTGGCTTTACAGAATAGCCATGACATTTCCAGGTTTTTAGACATGTGACAGGATAGGAATTGTTTTTCTCTGTCAAGAGTCTTTAACCTAACTGGAAAAAAATACCCAAAACCTCAAAACCAGTTTTAAAAAAGTAAACTGAATTTTCTTATTTTTAGAATGAGACTTTAGCCTCCTAGAGTAGTTTAGTGAATCACAGGCAGTGAGGAAAGGACTTTATAGTACAGTTACTTTCTCTGGTGGTTTTATTCTTTGCAGATCAGTCTGCCTTCCTGGCTATTAGGTACTTGACAAAGAAGTAAAGTCCATTTTCTTCCCTTTCCATTTTTCGTCCTTAATTTCCTTAAAAGTAACAGTTTTGAACCACCTGTTATATACCTGCCACTGTCCTGAGCAGTGAAGATACAACATCAAATAGCTTAATCGTGAAGTTAAAATATCTTAAGCAAATGACTGCAGCACAGTGTGATTTGAACTATTACCCTAGTGAGTCCCAAGTGCAGAGGTTACGATCAGCTCGGCTTGGGCCAGAGGACTCAGCAGACCCCTTGACAGTCTCCAGGGCCTGCACATTGGGGTTGCTAAGAAACTTTCAAAGAACATGCCTGTATCTGACCCCCAGAGCCAGGTGCCTCTGAGCTGTGACTGCCCATTCTTGGCATGGCATAGTCATGCGTGCTCCTCAGGCTTCAAGTTGCAGGAGTGTGTTCAGTGGCTGAGCTGGGGGATGCAAATGGTTTTCCAAAAGTGTGATCTTTTCCTCTGAGGAATGTCTGTGTGCATGTATGCATGTGAGTATATATGTGTTTCACACATGTGTACATATAGGTGCATGAGTATGTGTGTATACATGCATAGTGTGTGTGTCTCACTATTAAGTTTCCCTTTTTCCTGTAATATTTATTTTGCTATATTGTATTTTATTTTTTCATTTTTCTTTTTCTGAATTTTCTAATATTCATTTGCCTGTAATACAAAAAATTCTCATTGTTTAATGTTTTAACATCAAATATTCTGAGACAATTTTATAAAAGTAAGGATAATACTCATCCTTCATTTACATTTCACAGGTTTTGATGGACATGTTTGATCAGGATGATATAGGTTTAGTTTCTCTATGTGAAGATGAACCTAGTACTTCAGGTGAATTAAACTACTATGACCTTGTCAGAACTGAAATTGCTGAAGAAAGACAGTATCTTCGTGAACTGAACATGATCATAAAAGTGTTTCGAGAAGCCTTTCTTTCTGATAGAAAGTTATTTAAACCTTCTGTAAGTATCTTTTTGGGTCTGAAATTCTGTGTACGTTCCAAAACAAATAGCAGCTTGGAGTCATATTGATACTGTTTCATTGGTTTACTCCTTTATGTATTTGTAGGTTTTCAAAAATTTAAATTATTTTTTAAAATCTAAATTATTATACTAATTTAATAAATTCAATGATAATGACAGTTTGACATGAAATTAGAAAAAGGGCATTACATGCGAATGAGATCTTTTGCTCCAGCATGGTACCCGAGACAGCCACATTTAATGAGGTTTTGTTATTCGTTTGGAAGTGGTAAAAAAAGATGTATGGTTAAGAAAAGAAAGACCAGTGCTTTTTCTTGTCCATTGGAAAGTGAAACAGTTTAAGTAGGAGAATTTTTAAAAGTGAAACTTCATGCAGAGCACCAGAGAAGTAGAGTGCGTTTGAAGACAGTTGTGGAGAAAGGAGAAGCAGGGTGGAGATGCAGAGCCTGTCCACCTTTCTTTCACCTCTGTAGCCCCCTAACTGAACTTGGAGCCTTCCCCTGAGCTGCATCCCCAGTCTGGGTTTATTTATCTTTTTTTTGAGACAAGGTTTTGCTAAATCATTAAGTTGGCTCCACTGGATCCAAATTCATGCTTCTGCCTCCCAGAGAGAGCTGGCAGTACAGGCATGTGCCACCACACCTGGCTGTTCTGTAGCTTCTAAAGTCAACTCTTAAGTGACAAATACTGTATTAATTTTTTTCTTTTTCTTTCTTTCTTGTGTCATGTAATTTAAGTGTTGTTTGTTTGACCAGTTGTTTATCTTACACTTCCTGACTTCTTCCCCAAAGTCACTATCGCATAATTAAATAGGAATGATTTCTCAGACAGAGCTATGTGCTTCAGATTAAAACTGGATTTAGCTTTTCTCATGCTTTTCCAAAAGAATGAGTCAAATGATAATTTAAGGTGTTTTAATTGTCTTTTACCTATTTTCTTTGTTTATGTGTTTAGTCAGCAATGTTGATTAGTTTCGACCTCATATCCTGCCTTAAGTATCCAGGATAGTACTACACTGTTTTATTTGACCTGTATAGCAGTGTCATGAGATGTGTAGGTCAGGTGTTAGTTATGGTTTCTGCTTATTAAAATGGACATAAAATGGTAAGACTTAATTAAGTTAGCTATAGAGCTCAAACATGAACCCCTAGGCTTAAGGAATATTCTTACCTCAGCTTCCTGAGTAGCTTATATCTGCCCACTACCCCCAGTTTGAATTTGGGTTCTTTTCCACTATATTATTAACAGTCTATGGTGATGTGAAGAATAAAAGCTTAATAAATGCTGTTTGCTGATGTCACTTTTGGCTTTCTGCATCCCATCAGTTTTCATTCTTGAATTGGTTTATATGTATCTCTTTTCTGGACTAGAACAGATTTGATAGAAAATTTTAGTTGCAATACTGAAGTTCGAAAGTGAGAATCTCATCTATTTATATGAACATAGATTGTAAACTTTTGAGCTAAAGACTAAATCAGAGCATAGTACTTAACAAATACTAGACAAAGAGATAAATGACTTAGAATTGATCTTGCTTTGCTCGGAAGCTTTCTGCCCTGTCTTCAAAAAGTTCACATTGTGGAGGGCCTAATATGTATGAGAAGTATTGTACAGAAATCATTTAATCATCAACCCCACGAGATATGTAACCATAGGAAAAATTATCTTAACTCCTCAGTACCTCTGCTTTCCTTATCTGTGAAATGAAGACTGCTAGGAGACTATTCCTTCAGGGCCTGGAGAGTGATTAGAACATAACAACCAAGGATAATAGTTGTGATTACTATCCTGAACAGGATTGCTAAACTAACACTTTTTGTTATACAGCCAGAAGACTTTTATCCCACACACACTAGTCAGTTTTCAGTGGACACCACGTGTCCTGTAATTCAGCTCAGCTCTGACACTGTCTGGAGATACTGTCTGATCCCACAGGTAAAGGACTCAGTTCCGCTGTGACTTTCCTGAACTTTAGCTGCTGACTGCAAGTCTCAGGTTGTGACTTGTGACTAACTGGCTATAACAAGTTGAGGCTCCTTGATGCATCCTTGGTTCGATTGGTTTGCTGGAACAGCTCACAGAACTCAGGGAAATACTAGTGTTCACCAGTCTAGGGTAAAGGGTGTCCTAAAGGGTACACATGAACAGCAGATGACTGGAGAAGGCAAGATACAAGAAGCAAGCAACTTCCGTGACTCCTCCAAAAAATCTTTCATTCCCACATCTCATGTGTTTAGTTTCTGGCACCGTCCTCAAGACTTTTCAAAAGTTCTTGTAGAGCTTTACTTCTGCCTGCACCTCTCTTTGTTCCCCAGAGGTCACTGAATAGAGTTGAAAGTCCCATCCCTTTAATCCTGCAATCATTTGTTCTTTCTGGTGACTTGGCCCCATCCTGGTGCTGTCTAGGGAGTCCAGTTTTACCTTGTTAATGTATTCTCAGGAGTTACCAAGGGAGTTCATTATGAATAATAGATAGATACCTTTTTCATCAGAAAATTCCCAGTGTTTTAGGAGCTCTACTATTGGGTTCCTACACTCCATTCCACTGCACTACAAGGTCAATAGAAGTGCTCTGCATAAAGTTTCATTTTTAAATATATTTCATATATTAAGCATAGTAGAGCCAGAATTTAAGTTCAAGTCTGTCATGTTCCAGAGCTTTTTTCCATTACAAGATGCCAGGGTGAGTAATAGTTGACTATTCCTGGATAGTCAATTATGATCTGTTAATGTCCAGAGGGCTCAAACCTGTCTTAACCTAGATATAATTCACATATGGGAATTTGAACAAAATCTTTAATTCTTTTTATCCAAAAGTTGCAAATTATAAAGCCAGATTCTAACTGAACTAAGAGTTACCTTTGTTCCAGTCACAGTTTTTGTTACTAACTGTATATGACCCTAACCCAGACTTTTATCATCTTAGCCAATTTTAAAAATACATAGGTAACTAATTTTTTTTTTTTTTTTTTTTTAGTTTTTTGAGATAGGGTCTTACTTTGTAGTTCAGGCTGGTTCTGAACTCATCCTCAACTCAGCAATCCTCCTGCCTCTGCTTCTGCCTCCCAAGTTCTGGGATTATAGGTGTCAGCCACCACGCCCAGCACTGTGGTGTGTGGTTCTGATTGCTGGTGGTTGTGAGTCACCATGCCCGGCATTATTGTATGTGGTTACCCAGATCGAACCTAGGCCCTTGCGCTTGCAAGGCAGGTGCCGGAACCACTGAGCTGCATCCTCAGCCCCCTAAATTCTTTATGTAAAGAACTGCTGGGCTGGGGATGTAGCTCAGCAGCAGAGTGCCTGCCTGACAAGCTTGTAAGGTCCTGAGATCAATCTCCAGTATCAAAAAAAAAAAAGAATTTCTTAGAGCTGGGCATGATGGCACACACCTATAATCCCAGCATTTGAGATTGGAGGTAAGACAACTGGAAGTTCAAGTCAACCTAGGCTACATAGTGAAAGCCTGTCACAAAAAACCAAAAATTTCTTAAAATTAGTCACAGTGTAAAATTTTATAATTTTGGAGCAAAACTACAGGATCTATATTTTCCAGTATTGTGACTGTCTAATACAAAATATTTTTTCCTCCTGTATTCACAGTTGACTTTAACTGTGTATTGGAATACATTAGTACGAGATTCAGTGTACACCCTTAAAACCTATGTTCTGTTTATATGTAGTAATTTTTAAGCACAATTTTTATCTTTACATTGCCTTAACTTTTCTTTTTCTTCTTTCAGGATATTGAAAAGATTTTTAGTAACATTTCAGATATACATGAATTGACTGTGAAACTTTTAGGTTTGATTGAAGACACAGTTGAAATGACTGATGAAAGCAGCCCTCATCCTTTAGCTGGCAGCTGTTTTGAGGATTTGGCAGAAGTAAGTTTACATGGAATTCTTGTGAAAGTTTTCATGTTGTATAAAGAAATTCAATGAAATAGTCTTTGTGAATTAGAAGGTATTGCTTGCTGCTGGCTATAATAAAACACTTAAGGTTCAACCAGTAGTAAACTAAATTTACATTGTCCATTTTTTAGTGACTATATATGGTAATATAATGATATTATAGTAATATTCAGAGTATAAATTTATATATTTGAATCATTACTTCTAGTCTTGATGAATGCATTTAAAGTGAAGGAAAATAAATTATATTAATTTTATTGACTAGTTTCTTAGTTATGTGTATTTTAGACTAAATTTTCAGAAATAAAAAGGTTTTATAATAGTTTTTCCCAAGTGAAAGTAATTTTATTTTAAATAATTATAAAGTAATGTGGCTCATTTTAAAAGTAGTAAAAAAAAATTAGAGACAAGTACTATATACATAAAATAAAAAATTGCCGTTTTAAAATTCTCAGATAACCTTATAACATTTATTTATCCTTATAAATAATATAGCTTTTTTGTATCAGAACCATTGTCCATATTAATAAGTATACTTTAACATAGTTATTAAGGTAAATAATGCCGTATTATATGGAGACACGATAACCGTCATAAACTTATATAGAGTTTTTTCCTTGTTGTAATATACAGCACTGTAGTAAACATATTTGTATGGTGTCTTCATAGTGTAATAATTTTGGGGGATGTATTCCTTCAAGTTGTAGTACTAAAAACTAGCTGTGTTTTTAGAACTCAGAAGCATTTTGCCAAGGCAATTTCCATATATATTCCAGTGTATTCAAGATGTCTTCCTCTTTAGTCTCATTCCTTCACTAACTCTGGGTATGATCCGATTCATTTTCTTTCTTTTGGGAGACAGTGTGTGAAGAGTGCAGTCTTTATATCTCCTATAGAAGTTACTAGATTTTATAAGCCCTGTGTGTATTTCCTAAAAACATATTATTTCCATTTTATAGGACAGAGAAACTAGTAAAATAGAGATATTGTTACTAACTGAAATATTAAGTCTTCGTTCTTAGTATTTTTGTATTATGACACCATAATAAGTGGTAGTTTCATACTAATTTTCTATGTTCCTAAAGATCGCATGGTTCTAAAACTACTGTGTTATTTGCCGGGCGTGGTGGCTCACTCCTGTAAGCCCAGCACTCAGAGGCAGAGGCAGGAGGACTGTCATGAATTTGAAGCCAGCCTGGGCTACAATGCAAGACCCTGTCTCAAAAAAACTGAAAAAAAAAAGTTCTATTAATATTTTTATTTTGGCTAAATATAAAACCATAACATTTTGCACTTTAACCATTTTAAATGTACAGTTGATATTAAATTCATAATATTGTGTACCTATCACCACTGTCTAGCTCTAAAACTAAATCATCTCAAACAGAAACTACCCAGTGAGCAGCAACTCTGTATTCCTCCCTTCCTCAGCTCTTAGTTCCTTCTAATCTACTTTCTATCTCTATGAATTTGCCTATATTAACTTAATTCACATTAGTGGAATTATATAATATTTTAAGTATTTCATTAAAATATTAGTTTAAAGTTCATCTGTCATTGTATATATTAGAATGTCATTGCTGCCTCTGGCTGGCTAATACTCCATTTCACATAAATATAGGTAAAACATTTCAAATATCAAATACTGTGATTTTTAGACACTTTGAGTGATTTTAGACACTTCAAGCCAGCATTCATTTTAGTTTTGCATTTCAGGGCATTATGTAGCTTGGATTTTCAGGTTAGGGATAGGCAACCCATAAAGTCTATGACAGTGTGTCAGTGTCTGAAACACTTCTGGATGCCAAGCATCTCCAGTAAGGGACGCTTACCTATACCTTATTATGTGTATTCATTCATTTGAGTCATTTCCACCTTTAGCGATTGTGAATGATATTGTAGTGTTTTGGGGGAGTATATCCCTAGGAGCACAATTACTAGGTCATATAGTAATTCTGTGTTTTATTTTTTGAGGAATTGATGAAGTGTTTTATATGGGGGTTGTATTAGTTTACCTCCCATTACCAGTAAACTAAGGTTCTAATTTCATATCTTTGCCAGTACTTTTTTTTTTTCCTGTGAGAAAAACTGTTTTGTGCATTAAGGTATAAAAGTGAAACAAATATCTTGGGTCTGACTAAACATTAAAATTATTGATTATTGGAGAAGAGAAATTCACTTAAATATAAACATTGGACAAACTATGGAAATTTTTCCTTTCTTATTTTACATTGTGTTCCTTTTGCTGTTTTTTTTTTTTTTTTTCCAGCTTTGGGAAATACAGATTAAATAAAACACAGCTAATAATTTTGCTTCCTTTTAAAGTATGTTAAGTGTAAGCTAATTTCAACCTAAGTAAGGCTGAGTTTCCAGGCTTTTTTTACTAAGTATATTTCTCATTTACTGAGGATAAAATGTGTATTTTAATGGTTTGATACTTGTGACCACAAAGACAGTACCAGCCTCTTGTCATCTATTGGTCAAGGTCAGTACATTTTTAGAGGCAGCCATAGTCACTGCTTGACCATGAAAAGAGAGCAAAAAGTGAGGAAACGTAGTTAAAGACTTGAACAAAACTTTGCTATTAAATTATCTGGACCATTTTAGTAGAAAAGATTTTCTTGCCTGAGATTTAGCTCAAGTGGTACCATGCCTACTTTGGAAGCACAAGAGCCTGAGTTTGATCCTTGATACTGAAAAAAAAAAAAAGAGATTTTCTTTCAGACCTGACACGGTTTTATTTTCCAAAAAACAGGAGCAAGCATTTGATCCTTATGAAACATTATCACAGGACATTCTTTCACCAGAATATAATGAACATTTCAGTAAGCTGATGGCCAGACCTACAGTTGCTCTGCACTTTCAGGTAAATTGAAATCAAATGTTCTTACTCTTTAAAACAGCATAAGAAATATTTTACTGTCTTTTTCTTCAAGTATTTATTATTATGAAATCCTTTTATAATTCAATTGAAAAGATTCTGTCAGTCCTTCCAACCTTGTTCGTTCAAAACCCATTTTAGTTTAGCTTCTAGTTTCTATCGAGTTATTTCTGTCTGTTCTAAATGTAGAAATCTTTTTAAAATGTTCTTTGTGGGGGCCAGGGATTTAGCTCAGTGGTTCCAGCACCTGTCTTGCAAATGCAAGGACCCGGTTTCAATCTCCCGGTAACCACATACAATATTGGGCATGGAGATCACGCCCAGCAGCAATCAGTACCACATACCACAATGCTGGGCGTGGTGGCTCAAGCCTATAATCTCAGCACTTGAGAAGCAGAGGCAGGAGGATTGCTATGATGTGAGTTTGAGGCTGAGCTCAGGGTCAGCCTAAACTACAAAGTGAGACCCTGTCTCAAAAATATACCAAAAAAAAAAAAAATGTTCTTTGTGGTACTGAAGATTGAACCTAGAATCTTCATACTGAGCTACCTCCTTAGTCTTTTTTAATTTTTTAAAAATTTTGAGACAAGTTTCACTGAGTAGCTAAATTGTTTGGGCTGGACTTGAACTTGTGACCCTCTTGCCTCAGCCTCTAAGAGTGCTGACGTTACAAGAGAGATCCCCACTATATCCAGCCCACAGAAATCTTATAGTACAGCAGCACAAGTACTAAGTGACCAGAAACATCTGGCATATTTTAGATCAGAGATATACAGTTGAATTGGAGAGCTACCATATTCCCTATAGGAAGAATATTTGGAGAAATCATGAAAAGAAGAGCCTCATAATACCCAGACTGATTTCTCTATCAGTAGGTAAATAATGCATTGAAGGGGAATTGTTGGTTTAGGAATGCACTTAGATAAAGTGAAAATTAATGGAAGACACAAATAAAATTAATCATATTTTTACTCCCTTAACACCATAGAAGTTACATTAGCATAGGTGATCCTTCACTATTAAAATATCTAGTTTGACTCTTTCCTTTGAATAGATAAATAAGATCAAATCTGTATTGTTTGAAAATAAACAAATAGGCTATTTCTTTCTGGTTACTCCACATTTTCTAATATTCACTTTGCAGTGTGTCCTCCTCCCCCTCCTCCTCCTTCCTTCTTCCTTCTCTTCTCTTTTTTTTGAGACAGTGTCTCGCCGTGTAGTTCAGGCTGGCCCTGAGCTCCCTGTGTAGCCCAAGCAAGCCTCAAACTCACAGCAATCCTCCTGCCTCTGCCTCCCAAGTGCAGGGATTACAGGCGTGATCCACCATGCCTGGCATTGTGGTGTGTGGTTATCAGTGCTGGGTTTACAGGTGTGAGTCACCACATCCAACATTGGGTTTATGGTTACCGAGGATGAACTTGGGACCTTGCGCTTGCCAGGCAGATGCTGGAACCACTGACCCCTTTCCTTCTCAGTCTTCTTAATTGTAACTCTTATCACACCTCTGCTCTTTTGTCCTTCAGTGTTCTCTTTGGGTGGCTTCATGTCAGTTATGCGGGTCACTTCTGTGTTTCTAAGCCATGACTCTTCTACAAGAGCCTGTGGATCTGTTTTAGTTCACTTTCATAAAACTGGCTCCCTTGAACTGATTTCATTAATATGCTATAGGCACTATTATAGACTGTAGGTATATTTAAAATTGAGTTTGCCATCTTCTCTCTGCTTGCTTTACTGTGAATTCCTTTTATTTTCATCTACAAATCTATTCTCAAAAGTCTATCAATATAAAATAAAAATTATACCTAATTCTCAAAATTTACTTCAAAGAAGGAATTTTAAAAAATTAATTTGAGCCAATGATAGTGGCATAATCTGATAATCCTAGCATTCTGGGAGGCTGAGGCAGTAAGATTGCAGTTTTAGGAGCAGCTTAGCAACTTAATGAGAACCTGTATCAAAAGAGTCTGGGAATGTACTCAGTGTAAAAGCCAGAATTCACTCCCCAGTCCTCCCCCAATTAAATTAAATCTTACATATTCATATAAACCATAAAGTAAACATTAAACACATTTCCTGCTTATGAGAACTTTACATAATAAAAGTACAGCATTATTTCTTGTTTCATTGTTACTTTTATTAGCACTTCTTGCTATAGTATTTGAATATTTAGGACCTAGTATTTTAAGTTACTGCCCTAGATAACTCAGTAAAATTTAAAAGTCATATAAACACCTTTTGTAGGCTTGAGTTCATTTGTACTGTATCAACTTTTAAAAATTCATTCAGTTTAAAGTGGGGGCAGTGCTTCATTTTTCAAAAAAATCTTTAGAGCTGGATGGAGATGTAGCTCAATGGTAGAACCCTCGCTTAGCACCTGTTAAGGCCCTGGATTCAGTCCTCAGTACTGTTTGCTTAAATAAATAAGTAAACTTTTAAAAGTCTTTAAAAGCTACACAATGCAACTTAAGGAAATGAGCTTAGATCCTGGCTTCAGGCCAGGTAATGGATGTGCCACTTACATCTTTTGCTCTCAGTTTGTTCATTGGAACTGTGATGATGAAAATAATGTGTACCTCTTAGAGTTGCTGTGGAAATTAAATGGTGATACATATAAAGGACATCTGGCACATGTTCAGCCCTCAATAAGTGTCTGCTTGGTTATCAGATGGCTCTGTACACTGTAAATACACATTGCAAAAATTTTAGAGTGCAAACTATTTCAGTGCAAAGAAGCTCCCACGGGCCCCTTCTGTAAGGCTACTAATCCTGGCTTAAGTGTTCTGCTCACCTGCCCGAACCATATCCTGAAGACCCCATATCTTAAATCTGTTTTCTCAGAGATTTGGCTTCTGCACATGAATTTGGAAGGAGAACAGGCATTCAGGCCTTAGCAAACAAATTAATCACACATGCATACACATGCATACTTTCTGGTGGGGCAGGGGATCAAGCCCAATCCCTCTTGAATACTAACTAAGCACAGGCTCTCATTGAACACCTATTTAGCATGTCTTGACAACAAATCTGGCCATCAGATAACAATTTCATTGAACAAATTACACCTTTACTTAAGAAAACAGGAGAATTATGCGGGTGTTTATAAGGCTATTTTTTAAAAAGAAGCATATCAAATTGTCTGTCTCACTTTAAATAGTGGGCTTGTCAATATTTGTCTTATGGAGAAAAATACTAGTGGAACAACTTTAAAGACATTTTAAATTAGCATGAGTAACTTTTAAGTTCTGTATAAATTTTGTAAAATTATTTATCCTACAGAGTATCGTTTTTCAAATCTGGAGTGTTATCAATCTGTAGGCTAAGGAGTAAAAAAAAAAGGCAAGCTTGTATCTCATACTTGGATATACCAGTTTAAAGTTCTTTCATATGCTTCAATTGCTTGAGACAGTGATATATGTTTATTTGAATTTAAAGATGAAATCAGGTTTTCTGACAAATTAAATTTGATCTGGCTGTTTATTTTATCATTGAAGATTGGCTTTGTTAATTAAATTATATTCCAAACATTTTTGACAAATTAAGTAAGCTAAATCTGAAATGTCTTCAGTCATTATTTGATTAGGTATATTAAGTCACTTTTACATTATCCCCCAATATACATCATCTGAAACTACTTAAAAGATTGTTGATGGTAAAAAAAATGTGCAAGAAAGTACATAGTGGGGCCAGAGATTTAGCTCAGTGGTTCTGGCACCTGTCTTGCAAGGGCAAGGGCCCGGGTTCAATTCCCAGTAACCACATACCATACTGGGCATGGAGACTCACACCCAGCAGCCAGTACCACACACCACAGTGCCGGGCGTGGTGGCTCACGCCTGTAATCCCAGTACTCAGGAGGCAGAGGCAGGAGGATTGCTGTGATGTGAGTTGGAGGCTGAGCTCAGGGCCAGCCTGAACCATAAAGTGAGACCCTGTCTCAAAAAAAAAAAAGAAAGTATATAGGTTTCAAAATTCTTTTAGAGTGTATAGAAGCCCATATGTTCGAAGAAAAGCTATGGAACACTATTCTTAAATTTATTTTTAAAACTTATTATGTGTGTGTGAATATGTACATGTATATGTGTGTATATATAACTTAAGGTAAGAAAAGGATATGAGTTATCCACTTAAATTTCACAATAGGTTATGCTTTCTGTTATTATTTTCTTGTATGTCTTATATTTTTTAAAAGCTGTTTCACCTTAGTACTGTTATATAACCTTGATATCAGAAATATAATATTGTGTCATTTCACTTTGCAGTCCATTGCTGATGGCTTTAAAGAGGCAGTCCGCTATGTACTTCCACGCCTTATGTTGGTGCCAGTGTACCATTGTTGGCATTATTTTGAATTATTAAAGGTAAGGCAGAAGCTTCATGGGCCCAAAATATATACATTTATGAAAACTAAAACTAGTTTTTTTTGTAATCTGATCACATTATTACTTAATATATTTTATTCTTTTTTTTATTTTTCTGGTACTGGGGATCAAACTTGGGACCTTGGTGCTTGTGCAGCAGGTACTGGAAGCACTGAGCTAAATCCCTGGCTCAATACCTTTTATTCATAAAAATAAAATATTTTAGCACTGAGATGTAGCTCAGTAGTAAAATGTTTGCATAACATATGTAAGGCCCTGGGTTTAATCCTCAGTACCCCAATAAGAATATATATGCATATATATATGCATGCATATTTATATTTATATGCATATTTATATTTATATGCATATTTATATGCATGCATATATATATGCATATATATATGTTAAAATTTCTGACTTCTCTGGGATCTTGAGGAAAATCTCATATATTCTTACTTATCTTCAGATCACTCCCATGACAAGAGAGAAAAACTCAACTTTTTATCTGTCATTTTTATAACATGGAATCTTGGATTATGAATTAATAGGAAAGAGTTTACTTTTTAAAATTAATTTTAAAGTAGTCTTTTAGCTTATTTTAGTATAAGTAATTAATAATTTTTATGTATAACAGTATTCTGAATTTTTGTTTTGTTCTAACTTATTGAGAAAATCAATTTTGAAGTTGATATGTTTTGCCAACCAGTGTTGTTGTGGTTTTCTTATTATTAGGACCAAGCAACACATCACATTGAGGGGTATTGCATGTACATATGTACACATATACATATATACTCACTCTCTCTCTCTCTGTGTCACACACACACACACACACACACACACACACACACACAAGTTTGAAAAAGTAGCTTTTTAATTTACTGACCAATCACAGTAATTGATCAAAGTTCTACTTGTTTGCAAATAAAAAAGGCGACTATAAAACTAATGATTGGATATCTAAGAAAACAAACAATTTAAAAAAGTTTCAGAACTATGAATAAGCATCTGGAACTGCTTGTGTATCATTCATATGAGGTTTGCAATCCTTTTTTGAATCAGTGTTTTTTCATGCAGATATACATAGAATTACTCTGGCTTTTATCGTAATATTATTAATTAATACATTATTGGCAATAACATTAATATTACCATAGTCTAAACAGGCTGTCTTAGAAATTTCGTATTCTGAAGCAGTAAAACATAGTCAGAAGACTTCTTTTAAAGAGTAATAAATAAGTTGGGAAAGAAAATTTTACTAAGTAAGCTAATGAAATTATACTTGAAAAAGATAAGTAATCCAAAAGGCACAAGTGCTTGCTGGAAGCCTGAAAATCAGCACCAGTGATGCAGGATGAATAGCTGCCAAAAACTCCACCTGTCACATGATCACTTTGGTATTAACTCTTGCCTTTTTAAAATTCAAGGGAAAGTTCATAAGACAAAAACCTATGTCTAGTGGTAACAGATACTTTTTTTTTACTAGCTGTTTTAATACATCAAAGATTGAATAAAAGAAACTACCCATGTCTTATCAGTGAAACTATGATTCCTGAAATAAATATTGAATATCTTTAGTTTTAATTCATATACAGCAACAATTAGATTAAATAGAAATTTGTAATGAAAAGATAAGGAAAGGTAAGAAAGAAAAGATAGCAAAAGTTTTTAATAATATCACAAAAGAGGTTATCCAAAAAGTCAGTGAATGTGTGTTCAAGCTCAGGAAAAATGACATACCA
Source organism: Petromus typicus (assembly GCA_004026965.1). Taxonomy (NCBI): domain Eukaryota; kingdom Metazoa; phylum Chordata; class Mammalia; order Rodentia; family Petromuridae; genus Petromus; species Petromus typicus. The sequence continues at coordinate 12,715 of PVIR01002316.1, read as the reverse complement.
CATACAGTTTACCTAAAATTAAAGATGACTGTCATATTTTAAAGCCAATTTTATATATTTTTTTTCTTTTCTTCAAGTTCAAGCACTCTCTGAGTTGATAAATTACACTTTACATTTTTTCCTCAGATGAACTTTAGATAAACCTTTTACAAATTACCTGTTAAAAAACATTTTTAGGGGGCCAGGGAGTTAGCTCAGTGGTTCCGGCGCCTGTCTTGCAAGCGCAAGAGCCCAGGTTCGATTCCCTGGTAACCACATAACAATACTGGGTGTGGAGACCCACACCCAGCAGCAACCAGTACCACATACCACAGTGCCGGGCGTGGTGGCTCACGCCTGTAATCCCAGCACTCGGGAGGCAGAGGCAGGAGAATTGTGATGTGAGTTTGAGGCTGAGCTCAGGGCCAGCCTGAACCACAAAAGCGAGACCCTG
>PVIR01002316.1:0-12182 GCA_004026965.1 Petromus typicus | reverse complement strand
CAAAACAAAACATTTTTATTAGTATATAAAATACTAATTGTAGTAAATAATGATTGCATTTATTGTAGGGAATTAGTGCATGTACATAACATCTCAATTGTTTTTTCCTTCCTTCTCTCCCTCTTCTTTTTTTAGATCAATTTTAGATTTTTTTTATTATTACATACCTTCATTTTTATACAAGAGGAAAGATAAAAATTTTACCTCCCAGTTTATAAATAACCTCATGACATGATTTTTATATTCAAAGGGAAAAATCTGTGTCTGTTCTTTATTAGTAAGGACATACCTACTTTCTCACTTCAGAATGGGTTTATTTAAAGTCAGACAACTCTCTTTTACTCTACTAACCCCATGGACCTTTCCTGAAAAGTTAAGTTAATGGATGGAATAGAAATTCTCCTTTCTCTTAAGAGAAAAGTCTTAAGTCTTGGTTTTGCTTAAAGCTTATTAGGAATACATTAACTAGAATGAGATTCATTGAAAGATTGGCCCTCTGTGTATGTTTCTTAAGCACATTTTTAAAAAGAGGATCATGGGTTTTGACTTGAATTTTTCACCAAATTACTCATTCTACTTTTATCAAAATCTAAAAAGCAGTTTATTACCAAAAAAAAAGAATTGCTGATACATTTTCTCACATCTAGATTAAATTCCCAATGTAGTGAAGTAGAGATATATTCATAATTTATTATAACTTCCATTGCTTCAGACGTATAGATATCCATGTAGATGTAGAGATTGGTAAACATTTCAGTGACATCTCATGGAGTTAAGAAAAAAGTAGCAAAATATAAAGTCTTAGATAAGATATACTTGTAGACAACTGAGGAGAATGACAGTTATCACAAAAGCACAGAACATATCCTTCACTCAGGTTCATCAAACATTCCAAATGCAAGAAATATCCCTTCTAATTTATTTTAATCATGTATTGCAAAGGTATTTGTTCTCTGACTTCTTTTCTAAAGCATACTCAATTTATTTTTTTTAAGTTTTTTTTTTTTTTTAATTTTTGAGACAAGGTCTCACTTTGGTAGTTCAGGCTGGTCCTGAACTCAGCCTCAGCTCAGCAGTCCTCCTGTCTCTGCCTCCTGAGTGCTGGGATTACAGGTGTGAGCTGTCATACCTGGCACTGTGGTATGTGGTTACCAGGGATGGAACCCGGTCCCTTGCACTTGCAAGGCAGGTGCTGGAGCCATTGAGCTATATCCCCAGCCCAAGCACACTCAAGTTTATTAAACTTTAATTAATCCAGTTTGGTTTTTTTTTTAACATAGAAGGGATCTCTTTTAACTTGTCACCAGACTTAGGCTTGGACCAATATTTTGCTTAGTTATATCTGATGTCACTGTAGAGAAACAGTGACAACTTTAAAATATTCTACATATTCTGAATATTCATTTCTAAGATTATAAGTGTAACCGGGCATAATCTGATTACTTTTGCATTTACTTTTTGGTGGCAAACCACATGTAGGTACTAAGAATGTATGAGACATATCCCCAGTCTTTGAGAGTTTAAAAATCCAATTTGAATTATTTATTATAAGGTAAATTTTCTTTGTGTGATATACTAGAGAAATTTTTTAATAAATGGGGTAAAACCAGTCTTTGGGGGATTAAATAAATTAATTTTTACATCTAATTTCTAAGGATTAATAAAATAGCATATTAATTTTTGTGATTCTTGATAGTATTTACTAAAATGGTTGAATTTTTATGATCTAACAAAGTAGTGAAATCCTTTGTAGACTGCAGAGGAATTTACAATGGAATGAAGTATTAAAGACTGTATACTTAATTATGTCGTCTAACAAAGATATGTAAGTTTTTTTTAAATTGCAGGAACCTATTTAAGCAGTAGAGAATATGAAATAATTCATGGCAGTTTGTCTTACTTTATTTGTATATAGTTGCTTATAAATAACTTGTTAAATGAATAAAAGTTACTTTAAGTTTTGTGTTTTAGGTATTTTAAAGTAGGTGCAGTGCTACTTGACGTAAATCCCCAGCCCTTGTTTTAGATATTTTAAACAATTTTTGTTTATCTGGAAAATGTTCAAGTGATTTTCATAGTAACTTGTTTCTTTACTGATTGCTGTGCCAAATGTACTTTATATTTCTGTGGTATTTGTAGAAAGAAAGTTATTTTGAAGGTTTAGGAGATTATACAAAATTATATAAAATTATAGTGATTTTTATTAAGTATTTTAAAAGTTAGAAGCTTATAATATTTGTTGCTGCTTTTTCTAATTACAAGAAAACCAAGGAAAGACTCAATGCAGTTTTTATCTTTTGTTCTTAGCAATTGAAAGCATGTAGTGAAGAGCAAGAAGACAGAGAATGTTTGAATCAAGCTATCACTGCTCTCATGAATCTCCAAGGAAGCATGGACCGGATTTATAAGCAGCATTCTCCTCGACGCCGGCCAGGGTAATTCACTGTAGAAATCATAGCACCTCTGTATTCTTCATTGGATCTGGTGCCTGCGTTCTCAGGAAATGAGATGTATAGTGATAGTTGTATTCTTAAAAGTTATACTTTGCCTTTACTTTTGTTAATATTGTTGTTTTAGTGTTAAGATTAGCCTAGCCATGTTGTTAAGAGTTACTTAATACATCTAAAAATGTTTAATTATTTTTTGTGTAATCTATGAAGAAATTTAGGATACTTTAGTTTTTGTGACATGAAGAGTAAAATATAGACCCTTTACTATTCATCTTTTACAGTAATTAAATTTGAGCACATTTTATTTAGTGACAAGATTAGAAAAAGGTAAACGTTGAATACAAAGCCTAGTATTTAGTTATTTAACATCTTTTGAAAATTTGAATCCTGGGGGTTGAACCCAAGGCCTTGCCCTGGTTAAGCATGTATTATACCCCTCAACTGCATCCCTTGGACAAATTTAATTACTTTGTCACTTAATTTGATGTGATTTATTGACATAGTTAGGGTTGCCTAATCGTTGAATAAGCTAAATTTATGTTGGTATTTTTTTTAAGGGATCCTGTTTGTCCTTTTTATAATCGTCAATTAAGAAGCAAGCATCTGGCTATCAAAAAAATGAATGAAATTCAGAAAAACATAGATGGATGGGAAGGCAAAGATATTGGACAGTGTTGTAATGAATTCATAATGGAAGGACCGTTGACAAGAATTGGTGCTAAACATGAACGGCACATTTTTCTCTTTGATGGCCTAATGATCAGCTGTAAGCCTAATCATGGCCAGACTCGGCTTCCTGGTTACAGTAGTGCAGAATATAGATTAAAAGAAAAGTTTGTCATGAGGAAAATACAAATCTGTGATAAAGAAGATACTTGTGAGTGCAAACATGCCTTTGAATTAGTATCCAAAGATGAAAACAGCATAATATTTGCTGCTAAGTCTGCTGAAGAGAAAAATAATTGGATGGCAGCACTTATTTCTCTTCATTATCGTAGTACTCTAGATCGAATGCTAGATTCTGTATTACTGAAGGAAGAAAATGAGCAGCCACTGAGATTACCAAGTCCAGAAGTGTATCGTTTTGTGGTAAAAGACTCTGAGGAAAACATTGTTTTTGAAGACAACTTGCAAAGTAGAAGTGGAATCCCCATTATTAAAGGAGGAACTGTGGTGAAGTTAATTGAAAGGTTAACATATCATATGTATGCAGGTGTGTGAAACTCATTATTAAGTGCTTATGCAGGGCCTTTGATTGTTAAGGACATTCAGAAATGTTTGGAGCTTGGAAAAAATGGACTGTCTTTAAAAATACTGATCCAAAATAACTAAATGTTTCTAAAATGTAATATTATTAATTTTATTAATTTTTAAATGTTCCGTGGTTTTTCTTTAAATGAGAAACCCGAGATATAAATAAAGAGCAAAAGGAAAGATAGAAAATAGGGAAATGTTTTACATGAGGGACGGGAACCAAGAGATGGAGGGAGGGAAGGAGAAAGGGATGAAAAAGAATTGGGGTATTATGTACATGTACCAAGTCCCCATAAGAAGTGTGATTATTACTACAAATAATACTTGTAAATTTTTTTAAATTAAAGAATAAGTGAAATTCACATATTCACAAATATTAAATTTGTAAAACAGTCCTCATTTATCTAGAAATAACACAGCTGTCAGGAAAAGCCACAGTGCAAAGAGCCTAAGTAAAAAAAAAAAAACAAGAAGAAGAAGAAAAATATGATACTTTGAATTAAACTGAATAAATTGAACATGAAATCTGTTTTTATGCTCTGTTTTTTCAGATCCCAACTTTGTTCGTACTTTTCTTACTACATATCGGTCATTTTGCAAACCACAGGAATTACTAAGTTTACTGATTGAACGGTAAGAAAATGTATATTTTACGTATGTTAACATTTTATGAAAAGTTAACTGACTTGTGTGTTGCAAAATACGTAGTGCCTAACATGTACTCAGTTAGTTATGGAACATATTTTATTTAACATTATGTTGGTGGTGATACTGTTCTCATCAAAGATTGCTCTCTGAATTCCTATTAGTAACGAGAGTTCTTTAGTAATATTTTCAGTGGGTATGCATAAAGACCCAATTTAGAAAATAAAAACTACATTTTAGTAAAAAATGTTTTGTTCCTTAAAGAACTTTAAATTTTTTTCCCTTTTAAAACAAACTTATTATGGAAAACTTTAAAATATATGACAAGAGTAAATTATGTAATAAACCCATGTACCTATCACCTGACTTTAATAATCATCAATTCATATCGTATTTCCTTAATGATTTAAACATCATACCTCAGGATTATTTTGAAGTAGATTTCAGACAACTTATTTTATCTGTAAATATGTCTGTGAATTTCTAAAAGATAAATATTCTAATTTTAAAAATCACATACCACTTAAGCCTAAAAATTTCACTGTTTTAATATTTGTGTATTTGTCATAATACTGAGTAATTGAGCCCAGGTCTCAAACATGCTAGGCAACTGCTCCACCACTGAGCTGCCTGCCCGTCCCTTTTAAAATTTTATTTTCAGGGCCAAGGAGTTAGCTCAGTGGTTCCGGCACCTGTCTTGCATGCGCAAGGACCTGGGTTCAATCCCTGGTAACCACATACCATACTGGGTGTGGAGACTCACGCCTAGCAGCAACCAGTACCACATACCACAGTGCCGGGCGTGGTGGCTCACACCTGTAATCCCAGCACTCGGGAAGCAGAGGCAGGAGGATTGCTGTGATGTGAGTTGGAGGCTGAGCTCAGGGCTAGCCTGAACCACAAAGCGAGACCGTGTCTCAAAAACAAAACAAAACAACACAAAACAAAATTTTATTTTCAGGTAAAAGTAATTTTTGCTTTACATTTAGGAACGTCACATTTTGATCTATTCTTTCATGATGTTATGAAACTGACTTCACTGTACTAAGTCTATTAAAGGTCTACTTAGTTGTATTTCTGTTTAAAATGAGAAAAACATAACTTGTTAAATATATTTTAACTATTGAGCAAACAGTTTATCTTACTCAGTTATCTTACTAAGTTTATCTTACTCAGTTATCTTAGGCCTCCTTTTTGAATTCATAATCATTAAGGGAAATTTACTTGCCTCCTTGCTTTTTTGGAGGGGGTAGCAGAGACTGAACTCAGAACCTTGAACTTGACATGCAGTTGTGGTGCCTCAGAGCTACATCCCTGGCCCAAGCTTGCTTTCATTTTAGTAATATAAATATTAAGGATAGATTATTAGATAAGCTTTTTTGGTGGTGGTAGTGGTACTAGGAAGTAAACTCAGGACTTTTCATCCCCAGCCATTTTCTATTTTTTAATTTTGAGACAAGGTCTTGCTAAGTTGCCCATTGTAGTCTTGAATTTGAAATCCTTCTTCAGATTCCTGGATGCTAAAATTAAGAAGTGCACACTATACCTATCCTTCTTTCATGTCCTGTTTTTTTTTTTTGGTGGGGTGGGCATGTTGAGACAAGGTCTTGCTATACAGTTCAGGCTGAGCTTGAATTCATGGCAGTCCTCCTGCCTCAGACTTCTGAGTACTAGGATTATAGATGTGTGCCATCGTGCTTGGATTCTTTCACATTCTTTTAGGGAACTATACTCCTTATGCAGTCTTTTCTTGAATTTTTAACATGAGTCATTGTATGTTAATGAGTGGTAGTTATACAACTTTTTTTTGGTAAAAGTAAAAATGTAAAGCCTTGGTACAGTATAATCAAAGAGCAGTTCTATGTAATATGCAATACTTAAAGGAGTCTTAAGAGTAATTGTACCTTCCATGAAGTTATACGAAAGAGGGTGGCTTAGTCAAAATATTTTTCCTATTGTATTTGAAATCTTTTTCTTTTATATGTGAACAGATTTCTCTCCTTTTATTTTCTTCTTAGATTTGAAATTCCAGAGCCAGAACCTACTGAAGCAGACAAATTGGCAATAGAGAAAGGCGAGCAGCCAATCAGTGCGGACCTAAAAAGATTTCGCAAGGAATATGTTCAACCAGTACAACTTAGGTTTGGCCTGAGTATTACATTTTTAATGTGCTATTCAATTTTCAGTAATTACCACAAATAAATACAATTTTAGGGAAGTAATAGTGCTCTCAACTATGTATCTTTTCAGCCAAACTTGTAACATGTTATTCTTCATATAAAGAAGAAATTAATTTTTCTCTGTTACCTGTGGTGCATACATACTGATCTACACTCAAATTAAGGCTGTTGATATGAGACATATGTTTATGAGGTCCTGTGTAGTGCAGAAAATCAATTCTTTATTTCTGAGCATTTTTCCATGTTCTGTGTTCAGTGCTACATTGAAAAAAAATAACATAGCCTGTCATGATGTTGTGGCATCATGATACTGTGATTTTATTGAGCAAAAGGGGTAAATGGGACAGTTACTCAGTATCACTTGGGTATGTAGGTGGTTTACAAAAATGCATGTCTATAAAATTTTAGAAATAGCCAAGAATACACTATAGTAAATAGGGAAGACATTTGAACTCTGATGTCTTAAGTTTGAAAGAGGGAAAATCCGAGATTATACATATATTTAGAATAGGCAGAAGGGCAATTATAAGGAAATAAGAGTAATGGAAAATAATATCAATAAAAGACAAGAAGACAGAATTGAGAATAGTACATAGAGCAAGTGCATAAGGAAATTGACCTTGGAGGAATGAAGACATTGCAGATAGTGGTAGATGAGATTAATATGTGGATGGGGTGGAGTTAGGACATTTTAAATATAGAGCAAAATGGAGAGGATTTTACAGAGAGTACCCTTAAGCCCACTCCCTACTTTGACTGTTAACATTTTTCTGTATTTATTTCTATCATATATATATTACACATTATATATTATATATATTTCTATCACATATATATATATATGTATATATATATATATATTCTCCTGTCAGAACATTCATCATCTATTTTCTCATATATTTAAAAGTACGTTTCTGAACTACTTCCATCTTCTATATTATTAACAGTTCAGCACTTATTTGTTTTAAAAGGTGCATGTAGTAAAAATAAAAACATCTGAGGTATATTTTGGTTGAATTTCAGCAAATGTATGCATGTCAAATTTCTCTAATCCATAGTTGAAGATACAGAATTTTATAGAATATTACCACCTCCTAGAAAGTTCTCTTTTGCTTCTTCTAATCAGTGTTCCCCCCTCCTGCCCAAATGCTGTTTTCTGGGTTGTTTCTTTTTTGAGACTGAATTTAGGGTCTTACTAATGCTAGGTAAGCCCTGTACCACTGAGTTACACATCAGTCCCTTTTGTTTTATTTTGAGGCTATGGTACATAGTTGGCGTTGAACTTGTAGTCCTCCTGCCTCAGCTTCTCAAGTAGTAGTCATGTACTACTATGCCTGGCCCATCCTCAATATTACGATTTTACTGCATAGATTAATTCTAACAATTGAAGAATTGCATAGAAGTTGATTGTTTTTTTCTTTTTTGTACCAAGAATCAAACTCAGGGCTCTTCATTTTATCTTATAATTTTACCAGTCTTATAATTTTACTTTTATCTCCTTTTCGCTTACCTTGGATAAGTAAGTTAGAGTGGCATGGCTGGGTCAGAATATTGTCTAAACACTTGGACCAACAGTGCATGAGAGTGCCAGTTGTTCCTTATCTTCGCCATATTTACTGTTATCAGTATGAATACTTTAGCCATGCTGCTAGCTGTAGAATGATACCTACATTGTGGTTGCAATTCATATTTTTCTAATATTTTTCCACAGTTTTAAGAACTTCTTACTGCCTGCCTCTTAATTCATACTTATTTTGTGAATAATGTGAATCTTATCTATTACTTGTTGAGTTGTTTTTATGTCTGAATTATAGGAATGTACTGACTAGGATTTGAGATTGTCCTTTGTCAGAAAAATGTTTTGCAAATATTTTTGCTCAGAATGTGGCTTGCCTAGCTGGAGTTTTTAAATAATTTTAAAATAACAATAATAACTAAAAGAGAGACAGAAGAAACAGAAGCAGAATTGTATTCTGTAGGCCACTGAGCGAACCAGACACAATTGCATAAGATTGTTTTAATATAAATGGTATGACAAAGATTAGGAATTAAGTGCATTTTTATAACCTGAATGAAATACAGTTGTCTGTCAGGGGGAAAATAGAAGCTAACTTGGAAATGGTCATTTGTTGAAATAATGAAAAAATTGTTAATGTAGTGATTTATATAATTAGTATATCCACATGGTAGGTAGTGAGTGAAATGTCATGTTTATGTAGATGATTAAATGTGTATTTGGAAGCTTCTCAGAAATATTTTCATGATTCTACAAACTAAATAGCTCTCTCTCAGAATGTTTTGACTCTGACTCAATGCTATATACCTGTAACTTAGGGTGCAGGAGGTTAAAGTGGGAAGATCAAAGTCCAAGACCAGGCTGGGCAGTTGAGTAACCCAGTACGATTCTGTCTCAAAAAATAACAAAAAGATATATTATAGGGACACAGCTTGGTGTGAAAGCTCTTGGTTCAGGTCCCAGGACCATGAGGAAAAAAATACTCTTCAGAAACAAAATAGGACATTATGAGTGTATTTGTAGATTACATATTTGAATTTTAGAATCCCGTACATTAAATCTTAATTTTGTTTTCTGCAAAAAATATATCAAAATTTATATTTTTAAAATGCTTTTTCAGTTTCAGAACTTTAAAAATAGCTTTTTACAGCACATGAATTTTGTACATGTAAATGAAGATACTTTTGCTTAACATAAATGAGCAATTAAGTGCAGACACTACAGTTTATACCTATAAATATTTTAAAGTTTAATTTAAAAGTAATATATTATCTGGAGAACAGCTTTCTTTATATTATTGAAGAAAAATATTTAAGATATTAATTAAATACAGATTAATTATTCTGCAAGTATTGTATTTGTTCTTGTACATAGAATTGCTACCATGCACTGGAAAAGTAAAAGAGTGTATTTGAATGCTTAGCTTTCATTCAGATGTGTTTCTTTCCATTTTATCAGGGTCTTAAATGTGTTTCGGCACTGGGTTGAACACCATTTTTATGACTTTGAAAGAGACTTGGAGTTGCTTGAAAGGCTAGAAACCTTCATTTCCAGTGTAAGAGGTATATTATTTAAAGATTGAATTGAATTTTATGTTGCGCAAATTTATTTTCCAGATTGTGTCACTTCAAATTTCTTGTTTTTAGAAAGCTGAAATAATATTTGGAATGACTTTTATCGTCTCTAAAAAGCTCACATATGTTTAGAGCCACCTGAAGCTTCAAGACCTTGGCTTTTCAAGTTTTAGTATATTTGTTAGCAGTGCTAGAGATCCAACCCAGAGCCTTCCAAGTACTAGCACTATGCAGTGAATGCCCTCAGCACTTTTTCAAGTTTTTGAGGAGAGCGCTTCTTTTTAAAAAGTCAAGTCTTCTTCAGTAAATTTAAGCTGTCTAATTTATCCTTTTACCTTAAGTTTGCCATTCCTTCAATAAATGAAAATATGTATAGTTTTTATTCTCCTTAATCTTGTTCTTTAATTTTGGGTGATTAACAGCTTTTTTTTATTAACTCCCCCTGGAAAGTAGACATTTTCTACTTTAAGTTTCTGAATCATGGCGTATAAAAAAACTTAAGGCCATGAACAGTTCAAAAAATATGTGTGATTAGATGTGTACTATTAAATTTAGAACATTGATGTTTTACTTAGGAATTGAGACATGAAGAATAGTATAACAAGACTGGATTATTTCATGTCCTATTTATTTATTTATTTAGATACAGGGTCTGCTTTTGTAGTTCAGGCTGGCCCTGAGCTCAGCCTTGAACTCACAGCAATCCTCCTGTCTCTGCCTCCTGAATGCTGGGATTATAGGCGTGAGCCACCACGCCTGGCACTGTAGTATGTGGTACTGATTGCTGGTGAGTGTGAGTCTCCATGCCCAGCACTGTTGTACGTGGTTAATCAAACCTGGGCCCTTGCACTTGCAAGGCAGACGCTGGAACCACTGAGCTAAATCCCTGGCTCGGTCCTATTTATTCTTTAAGAGGAATTTAATTGAGAGTAGAAAATGTGACTCTCTCAATTTTGAGGAATGTAAGATACATGTTTATCATATATATTTAAAAATTGTTCATAATATTAAATTATATTCTTAGTGAGAATCCTAGATTATACATAATTTAACAAATTTCTAAAATATACATATGTATTAAAATAAATCAAGTAAATGGTTATACTTAATGCCTAAAGTACCTTTCCTGTATAAGTTATACCTTAGGATAACCAAATAGTTCATGAGAGAAAGTTCATTTTTTTATAGAAGTATTTGGGTAATAAGTATAGGGATGATATGATACCATCATTCCTTAATTCTGATAAAATACAATGTCTAGGAAATTATGAGTAGATGGTTAACATCACAAAGTGGGAGAAAATCAGAAATTGTATGCTTCCTGTTGGAAATATTCTCAGCAAGTACTCATGACAAAACATTTATTCTTAATTAGTTAAGTCTCTTGTCTGTGGTTTTCAGAAAATAGGATACTTAGACCTGAAAAATGGCATCACAGAAAAGCCGGGCGTACTAGTGCATACCTGTAGTCCCAGCACTTGGTAAGGTGAGGCAGGAAGATCACCACAAGTTCAAGGCCAACCTGGGCTAAACAGTTCGTTCAAGGACATGTAGCCTGAACTACATATCGAGACCTTGTATCAGACCAAAACCAAAACACAAGGGTAGAATTGGCAAAATGCAGTTGGAAAACACCACAAGATGAATTATTCCATTTCTTTAAGTAAATTACAAGCAAAAATGAGCAATATATTGGGAGCTCATAGATTAAAAGCTCTACACTTGAGACATACGAAGTAATGCAGTATGTGGCTCTGTGTCATTTTAAAAATAAACCAACTGTAAGAAAGCATTTCAGAAAGAGGGAAATTTGAAATCTAACAATATTTGGATATTAAGATTTCAGTTTTTATATACGATAATGATATTGTGTTTGAGAATCTTTCAGAGACACATACTTACATATGAATGAAGTGATGTGCTCTTACCCACAGAGTCAAGGGAGGGCCTGAGTTCGATCTCCAGTACAGCAAAAATAAATAAATAAATAAATGGATTGCATGAAGAGTCATAGTTATATCTGTCAAACCAAAAACAGTTCTGTTTGTGTGCTCTTTTCCCAGGGAAAGCTATGAAGAAATGGGTAGAGTCAATTGCTAAGATCATCAAGAGGAAGAAGCAAGCTCAGGCAAATGGAATAAGCCATAATATTACCTTTGAAAGTCCACCTCCTCCAATTGAATGGCATATCTGTAGGCCTGGACAGTTTGAAACATTTGATCTCATGACCCTTCATCCAATAGAAGTCGCACGTCAGCTAACACTTTTGGAATCTGATCTCTACAGGTAGATAATTAATGTTAATTTTTACTCTATTTTAGTCTTGAGCATACTTCTTATCTTTTTTCAAAATATTTTGCTAATTATTCACAAGTTGGAGGAAAACTCTTAGCACAGTTTACCACTATCTCTCCTGCATATAAAAGTCTTCTTTTTTTTTAGGTTTTTGGAGACAGGGTCTCGCTTTGTGGTTCAGGCTGGCCCTGAGCTCAGCCTCAAACTCACATCACAATCCTCCTGTCTCTGCCTCCCGAGTGCTGGGATTACAGGCGTGAGCCACCAC